>CM038142.1:69470926-69725926 GCA_021437245.1 Aegilops speltoides
GCGAGAATGCAAGCGATCCGGAAACAAACGTCAACTCCTCCTTCCTCAAGCCTCAATCCATTGAGGGCTAATGATGGATTCATGTACCTAGGTAGGGTCATAGGCGACCTAAGCGTCCTACCCAAGGACACTTGCGGAAGAGAGATCTTCGATCGACCAAAGAGAATCCACTCGACTAAAATTGGAATGACTCGACCATGGAAGACTCACTCGACCATGAAGACTCACTCGACTACGAGAAGATCGAGAAGGCACTCCATGGTATTACGGTTTGCTATTGAATAGACTTAATGATAGTTAAAAGCGCCTTATGAGGCGTTACGATAACCCCCTAAGCAATGTGCTTTAATCCCTCCATAATGTGGGCGGTTGGGGTCTGGCGCACTCTATATAAGCCACCCCCCTCCCACGAGATAGAAGGGTTGATTCTTGTAATATTCATACTCATAATCCACTCGACCGCCTCGGGGCTCCAAGGGCGTGGGGCTGTTACTTCCTCAAGAAGGGCTGAACTTCGTACATCCTTTGTCTCCTGCTGCTCCATAGCTAAGACGCCGCCTCTCCTTAACCTACCCCTACTTCTCTTGTGGGACTTAGAACCACGACGGTGGCGCCATTAAGCTTTGCAGCGGAGGGGCTCTGTTGCCCGTGTACAAGATTCGGGGTACTAAGGTGCCCCCTACTTTAGTACACGGCAGGGGCCGAACTGGGCCATACAGTGCGGCGTTGTTGGGCGGGCCGAAGCAATCTGCAGACACGTGTGGCTGAGTCCACCTGAGAATCAGACTCCGTGTCCACCGCGTCCTCCATAGCAGCCAGCGTCGATTGCGGCGTCGTGGGAGAGCGTGGGTGGTGTGTGCGATCTTTAAAGCGTCCACCCGTGATCACAGGCGGGGCGAGTCATTTCATCCGTCATACAGCTCAGCTTTTTCGCCACCTGTGGCTCCCATGCGTGGGGGTGTGAGTGGCGAAGGTGGGAGACCGGGCCGTCCTGGCGGAGATGGCGAGTCGGCCCGCTCCTCTGCCCCCCTCGTGCCCTGATTGGTGGCCAGGCGGCCGAGCCCCCACCTCGCTCTTTAAAAAGGGTGGAAGGGAGCACAAAATCCGCACTTCCTCTTCTTCCTCTGTCTTCAACTTCCGTTACTCTTCCTCCCATCGCCATGGAGGGAGGAACCTGATCCTTCATCTGTGGCGGCAGGGTGGCCACCAGGCAGCACCTCTCCCTATCCTGCGCTGTGGTGGCGGAGCCAGCCACGAGGGAGAAGGGAGGCGGGCAGCAGAGCGAAGTCGTGGGCGTGGTCGGGCGCTTCGGGGAGAGGCGGCGGGGTGGCGCGCCACCCGTCTCCGCCGGCAGCTCCTCTCCTTGAGGCGGTCAACAGGGGCGACCCACAGGGAGTTCTTCGTCAAGCTCGTCGGGCACCTCGTCGCCGCCTCCGACTCTGGCCCGTTCATGGCGCGATGGAACGGATCCGCCGAGATGTTGGAGTTGCGCATGAGGGCTGCGGGATCAGCGGCTTTTCGAGTTAGTGTCGTATCCCAGCCCGGCGTGATGTGCCGATCGAGGGTGGAAGGCGTTCGCTGCATCCACAGCTTGGCGGCGGGGTTTACCCTCCATTTTAAGTTAATGGAGGCGACCTTCTCGCCGTCAAGGTCTTGAGGACTCCGGCACCGGGCGAGATGATGTGTGGGCAGTTCTGCGATAGTGAAGGCCCTCCTCGAATGAGAGTAGCGAGGAGGGCGGCGGCAACGGCGAGGCGGCGGAGTCCGACTAAGCGTCGGGCCGCCGCCGCATGGCGCCACCAGCGACCCCATCATCCGGGTGCCCGACCTTACGAACTCCGGGGCCGTCTCCTTGGTATTTGGCGTAGGGAAGCTGCGGAAGAAGGAAGAGGGGTGGCGGCAAAGGCCGTCAAGTCGAATCTGGCGAAGTGCCCTCGGCGACATCTTGACGTCCGCCGCCCGTCTTCAAGCTCTGCCTCCGGCGCCTCCGTGTCATAAGCTCTGGCGGCCCGGGATGTTCTCTTGGTGTCTTCGGCACCGTAGCTCACCTAGGCACCCCTTTGCCCTCCCGGCAAGCTTCTCTTGCGGGGCCTCCTCAACCTACCTCACGGAGAGAAAGCAGGAGAGGATTACGGGAATCTTATCTTTCAATTTGTAAGCCTTGACGCCTTAGCTGTATTTAAAATTTGTAATCCTCTCTATCATGTTTTCATCCTCTAAGGACTTGTACTAAATTGGGATGTTTTTAATGAAAAGAGAGCGCTTGCGGATTAAGTCCTTTACTTGATTTTGTGCCTTGTATGTTCCTACCCTCGCTTCTAGGGAACTGCAAAGGCGCAAACCGCGTCTTTGGAGTGCGAGCGTCGGCAACCCATTGGCGGTGTTGCTTAGGCAGAAACCTTGCCGGGCGATTGCAGTGGCAGCTTGTTGTTGGCGGGCTCGGAAACAAATCAAAGGCGCAACTTAGCTGACTTCGGCTCCTCCGTGCACATGTTTTTCTTCACAAGGCACACTCGTTCAAGGACGCGGCCCCGCCTTCCCCAGTCCATAAGAGGATGCATGATGAGGGATGAAAAACTTATCTGAAACCGCAGCCCGGCGACTCTAGCTTGCGGGGAGGAATCTTAGCATTTGCAGCCCCGCAACCACAGCTCCGCAAGAGACTACAAGTCTTTGATGCGCCTTTCCTTGCCCTTGTCGGTGTTATCATAATCACGAAAATAAGCTGAGGTAGCCGTAATAAGTTACTCTTTCATGGGATGACTTTTTTTAGGTTGGGGCGCAATGCCATGCTTAAGCCCCTTCGTATGCTTGTACTCTCGCTTTTAGGGGACTTGCGGCGCAAACCACGCTTCTTTGTCGCGGAACATCGAGCAACCCGCTGGCGATGTTGCCTCGGCAAGAAAACCTCGTCGGGCTAGTTGCGGCGGGCTTTCATCGTCGGCGGACTCGAAACAGACCAAAGCGCAACTTAACGCGAGTTAGCTCCTCTGCGCTAAGTTTCTCATCTGAAGGGCGTCCACGGCAAGGCTCGCCATGTCCGTCCTCTGCCGTTACATCCCTTATGCGTTTTACCCTCGCTTCTAGGGAACTTGCGGGCTAACACACTTGCTTGAGTCACGGAACATCGGCAACCCGCTGGCGGTGTTGTTTCGGCAAGAAACCTTCTCGGGCGATTGCGGCGCTTGTATTGTTGGCGGACTCGGAAACAAAGCAGGGCGCTTAACTTAACCACGAGCTGGTTCCTCGCGCCTGAGTTTTTCATTACAAGAATGACCGAGCAGCTCGAGGACTATAACATAAAAGCTTAGGACTAAAAATTGCTCTGTACAAAAGCTTGGGTGACTTAGCTTTTCCGTCTTCAGCGATCCGCCCGAGCCGTACTTCTCCTTGACTTCCTCCTTGTATGTTTTCGCCCTCACGCTTTCGAGGAACCCTTGGTATAAACACGCTTCTTTGAGTCGAGGACATCAGCAGCCCGCTGGAAGTGTTGCCTCCGGCGAAAAATTCGTCGAGCTAGTTGCGTAGCGCTTTCATCGTCGGCGGACTCGAAAGCAGATCAAAGCGCAACAAGCCGACCCTCTGCGCCTGAGTTCTACATACAAGGTATGGATTTTAGAATACAACTCAAAAGTTCGAAGCTTGGCAGCTTCCTTTGCCTCCTTGGCGGGTAGAGCTCGATGGCGCGTCCTCGGCAATGGCACTCCGGGAGGCGTGCTTGCGGGCGGGCACAGAGCTGCTCTTGCAGGCGTAGTCTTTGGTTGATCTGCCTTTTCCTTCTCGCACTTGCGGTGGAGCTCGATGGTGCGTCCTCGGCGGCAGCGCAACACTCGGGGAGGTGCGCTTGCGGAGTGGGCCTCGAGCTGCTCTTGCGGACTTGACTTTCTTCTTCCCGGGGAGCTTGAGTGACAAGTGGCTCGCTTTCTGCTGCGGCTGCTTTGCTTCCGGTAGATCTTGTCGGCGAGATGAGTGCATCCCTCTTGTCACCTTGGACGGAGATGACACTCATCGGGCGGGCATTGAGCACATTGTATGCGTTGTGAGAGGCCGCCATGAACTTGGCGGCGGGTCGACCGAGTATCCCATTGTAGGGTAATGGGATATCAGCCACGTCGAATGTGACCCTCTCGGTCTGAAGTTCAGTTCGCGCCAGCGTCCTTTGTAATGTGATCTTCCTTTGGCTTGCTCCTTCCCGGTTATCCTTGAAAGGTACCGAGTCTCTTGAGCTGTTGTCGGGGATCTGGAGCTTTTTGAGCCTTGCGGAGAAATCGAGTTCGAGGCGGCCCGCCGTCAACTAGCATCTTCGTGACCTTGAGGTTGCGGATTGTTGTTGAGACCAACATCGGCAAGCACCCGACCGCAGTGATGCGATCAGGGTGGTCCTCAACGTCGAAGATGATGGGCGTGTTGGACCACTTCAGAGGTTTGCACGCCTCGACGGTCGGCTCTGCTGCGTTCACTTCTCGCACCCACTGCTTGAGTTGGCGGTGCGAGGTGTGCAGAGAGGCGCCGCCGTCGATGCACAACACCTCCGTCGCCTTCTGAAACTCTTGGTCATCGGTCTCATCTTCCTCCATCTCATCATCCTCATCCTCGTCTTCGTCCTTGTCGCGGCCGCAGGGAGGCCTATCTCCTTGCCGTGGCTTGGCCTTGCCGCGGTGCCCTCCCCGGGCGGGAAGCTTCTTGCCGGATCCTCTGCCACCTCCCTGGGCTCTCTCCTTATCGCGGCGCTTGTACTCAGCTTTCTGTAGCTCCGCCATCTGCTCGACTTTCTTGCAGGTTTGGAGATCGTGGCCCTTGGTGCGGTGGATCTTGCAATACCGCTTCGGAACCATCCCTTGTCGGCGGCTCTGCGGCCTCGCCCGAGTCATCGGCTTTGGCCTTGTCGGAGCCGCCTCCGTTCGGAATGCTCAACAGCCAGCACATCCTTAGCCTTTCTCTTCTGTTGTTCCGCCTCCGGTTCCTCCTTGCCGGGCGGCATCCTCCTGTCGAGATCATACATTTCTGCAACCTCTCGGGATTTTCCTCCCTCCTCGGCCGTGCACACTTGTCGGCGAGCGTAGAGCTTCGTGACATCTCGATCTTGCACATCGCCATCTCCTCCCTTATCCTGCGGTTGCGCGTTACGATGAAACGCGTTGATAAGCGTGGCGGGGTGGGCGTGCAGGGATGTTCGCTGCACTGGCTGAATCTCTGTATGTACTTCTGCGAGGCTCCCCTCATACGGGCGAGCAAGTGGAGGTCACTCTCGGCCATGAGGCTTGTGGCCACCCGTGAAAGCGCCGACAAACTGATGACACAGGTCCGCCCATGAAGAGATGGAGCCGTCCGGCAAGTGCATGAGCCAAGATCGGCGTTGGGTTTGAGCACCGCGAGGAAGTAGTTGGCGAGGATCTTCTCGTCGCGCCCTCCGCAGCTTTGCACGCGATGGTGTAGATCTTTGAGGAACTCCGACGGATGGATCCTGCCATCGTACTTCTCGAACGCGTCCGGCTTGAAGTTCTTGGTTTTGGGCCACTGGACTCGCCGCAGCTCACGGGTGAACGCAGGGCAACTTTGCAGCGTCTGACAAGTCGCTGGCTCCCTAGTGCATGCATGTCGACGGTGGGCCCAGCACATTGGTCAGATTGGCGTCGCGTTTCCCTCTGCGCTCGTCGAGTGCGTGCGTCTTCGTGCCACCGTTCTTGGAAGCGTGGCGTTGATCGCGTCGGGTTAAATGGGTCCGACGACGCGGTGGAAATCGCCGTCGGGGTTGGTCCGTGAGCAGCGATCTTAACTTCGGGCTGGGAGTGCGGAGGTGGCACCCCAGCGGTCTTATCGGCGCCGGTTTGCGCTGGGCGCCTGCCGAACCTCGATCGCTTCGGTTGCGGGGCTTATCGCCGTTAAGCGGCCGATGAGGTCATATATGGTCATCCTCGATCGTCGGTCTTGTGCGGCGCGGAGGGTAGTCTAAGCATTTGGGCTCGGGCGGCGCTTCTCTGCTATCTTAGGTGGCGGTGGCGGCGAGCGGTGCGAGGCGGGATGTCTTCGGACTCCCAATTGGATTGGGAGGTGCAACACCCGTCCGGGCGGCCGTACCTCGCTTCGCGCCGGCATGCGGGCGTGCATCTTGACCTCGAGCGTCCGCGACCCACCAGCTTGGCCTTGCTCTAATCACGAGCGCAGTCTTTGGGAGCACCGGGGTGTTGTTGACCTTGCACCTCCTGGGAAGGGTGCGGTGTCTGCCGATCGCCCGGCGCTTGCGGGCCTTGTTTTTGGATCTGGTGACGACGCGAGTCCCACCGTCGGTGCCGCTCCTCCGCCGGCGTCCTCCACCGCCCGTTGGCTCGGCGGTGGTGGCGGAATCGATGTAAACGGGCGGCCACCTCCGAAAGCTTCTTCTTGGTGGCATGTTGATGAAAGCGTTGATGCAGCAGCGGAGACGGATCGGATGCTCACGATCTCGGCGCACCTACCGGCGCGCCAAAGATGTCGGGCGTGTCTCTGTGGCCTCGAGCACCTATGGGGCACGGGGCCCCTTCTCGTCCGACAAGGGGCGGGGCGTGCGTGAAAGCGGATCGAGGTCGGCGCGGGGAGGCAGGCGATTTTACCCAGCCGGGGCTCTCCGGAGATAAGACCCCTACTCTGCCCGGTGATTGTATTTGATCTTGCTCGGCGTGCGGCGTATGAGTGGTGTTGTGGGTGTCGAATGGACGAACCCCTTCTCGTGCGCATGGGCCTCCCTTTTATAGTCTGAAGGGGCACCCACGGTGGCGGCGTAGGAAGAGGGGTAGAAAGGTAAAAATGCAGGTTGGTACAACGGTGACCAGCAGTGTCCTCTACCTAACTCGACGGCGGGGACAAGGGCATTTAATGCCCGTCCGGTCGCCCAATGGCGGCGAGGGAAGCGACCGTTAAGTGAGCCACGGTTGCCACGATGGCGTCTCTGTCAGCTCGCTTGCCACCTCGCTCCGCATGGCTGCGTAGTGCCTCGCCCGTGCCCTTGGGATGGCCTGTGATGACACGTCGCCCGGATCTGCTGGGGTTTGGGTGGAAGCCTTGCGGCAAGTGCCTTGCCGCGACCCTTCTCTTGTTGTGCGGCAAGCTTGCGGCCGTCGGGTGCTGCCGGGGGCTTGGCGCGCGCGGCAAGTCCTCTGGTGATGCCTTGGTTGGCCTTCGGCAAGCTCCTCTTCAGGGGCCTTTGTTTTCTTTGGTTAGTACTTTGCTCTTGAATGGCGGTAATAGGAAATGGTGGAGGGTCTTGGCGGGCGCGGCAAGCTTTGCCTTGGAGGGGCTCTGTTGCCGTGCACAAGTTCGAGGTACTAAGGTGCCCCCTACTTTAGTACACCGACACCGGGAGGCCATGCACAATAGCTACTTCGCTGGTGCGGCGGTGGTGGATCGTGTCCACAGGTTGAAGTCGTCAAGCACTCACTTTGCATTGAAGGTGCCCGTCAGACCTTGCCCGTCTTGAAGGTGCTTTGGGGCAGGATGGAATGAGAAGCTTGTGACGGATCGCCACCGGTGAGCAAGGAGAATCGCGCATGAAATGTATTATAAGAGTGTCTGAAGGGTGCCCGCATGATTGCGGGTGAGTGCTCCAAAGATGTAATATTTGAGTAGACTCGCATTTTCTTATCTGTCTGCGCTGAAAACTTTGTTCATATCGCTAAGCAACGCTTATTAATTTAAAATATTACATTAAATGCGTCGGTTTATTAAATCGAGAGATGGCAAGTCATCGGCTTCAGCCCCCATGCCACAGTCTTTGGGGTGTTGGGATAAACTTGAGCGCTCTTGTTCCCATTTTGGGTCCATCTAGGAGGCGCTCAGCATAGCGAATGAGGCAACCGGACTTATAATGCTTGAACACTCTCCTTAGCCATAGAATTCTATAATTTTAAATTTAGTGAAGCCTAGTGTTCGGAAGACCGATTTGGGCGCTATCACGCTTTGGGCGGACAAAGCGGTTCCTCGCTCTAGCGGCATAAGTCTTTAAGGACTCAAAAAACCTCTTGAGCAGCGACCAGCTCTCGCCGTATCATGACGGTCAGTTTTAGATTTTTCCACTGAGGCGCTCGCCCAGCTCAACCGGGGCGCAATCGCAGTGGTTATCCCTGTTCTACCTTAGCGATACAGCGGGCGTAAGGTACCAAAACATGGGGCCAGGCAAACCCAACTATTGACCAAGACATGATTGAGCCGATGCATATAATGCTATAAGTTAAGGTGCGCACTTGTGAAAGTGTTCGGACTTATCACACCATAATGCGGGGAACTTCAGCCCCTGGTGTATTTAGCCGTACCAAAGTGTACGGATGCAACATGTCATAAATGAACATATTTATAAGAAAGAAATGCAATTATAAGCAAAAAGCGATGCATAGTTTATTCAAGGAATACTGCCATGAATGCAGAACGATACAAACAGTGCGGTAAGCAAGGGATGGGACTATTAAACATGTCCCCCTCCAGGGGTAGGCTGCGGAATGGTGTATAAAACAGATTTAATGCTCGTAATGGAGACCACCTGGATACTCATCGTAGCCTTTCTCCTTCCCTGGCTGTTGCATCGTGAGTTCGGCCGGTCTGCTGCCGGATAGGTCCTCTGGTAAATGGAGTCCTGTGGATGAGAAGAAAAAGAAAAAGAAAGAGAAAAAGATGACACACTTGGGAGCCCCTGGTTTGGTTGAGCCTTTCTGGAGTGCATCGTGGTCGTGCCCTCCCCTATGCCCATGGTATCTCGGGCGTAATGGTGTATCACGAAGGACCAGTCTTGATATTGTGCAAGGGCGGGGTTGGGGCCGTCTTGCTCTGGCGATGCTTTCGGTACATGCCGGGTGGTCTTGTTGTAGGTTACTCGGGCGCGTTTAGCGATGTCCGGCAGCTTAACGGCGGACTCGAGAAATGCCTTAGAGGCTGCTCACGTACCGCCGAGAGCATTGTGTGTATCTCCGTTTGGAGGAGGCGTTCCGTGTTTCCGTTGACCGTGATGACTCCTTGAGGGCTGGCATCTTGAGCTTAAGGTATCGTGGTCGGCACGCGTTAAACTTTGTAAAGCGGTTCGTCCGAAAGCGAGCATGATAGCCGCTGCAGAGCGGGACTATGTGAAGATTAACTCCTCGCCGGAAGTTATCAGGGGATCCGAAGACCACTTCTAGTGTGGTGAGCTCGTACAATTGGCCTCTACACGGTATGGCGCCTTTGAAGGTCGTCTTTGTGGGTTTAATCCTTGAGGGTCTATGCCCATCTTGCGCCTTTGTATCTGATAAAGCAGGTTAATTTCTTTGCCGCCATCCATCGGGACTCTAGTGAGGTGAAATCCATCGACGATTGGGTCTGAAACTAATGCGGCGAATCCACCATGGCGGATACTGGTGGGGTGGTCCCTTCGATAAAAAGTGATCGGGCAGGAGGACCATGGATTGAACTTTGGGGCGACTGGCTCCATCGGCGTATCGTCCACGAGTGCGCTTCCGCTCCCTTTTGGGTATGTGGGTTGCGTATATCATGTTCACCGTCCGCACTTGTGGGGGGAAACCCTTCTGTCCTCTATTGTTCGGCGCTCGGGTCTCTTCCTCGTCAGCGCTATGCAGCCCCTTGTCATTGTTTTGACAATTAACTTGCTTGCTGCTTGAATACCCAACAATCCTGTTGGTGTGATTAGTAGCTTTTCGAAGTGCCGTGTATCGCACGAGCGGTCGAGTATTCGGTCCAAATTGGACGGACTCGGAGTAGTTCTTTTGAGCGGCTTTTTCGTGACGGGTTTGGAGCCTCACGAATCCGGCGTTCTTGCCGTATCCTCAATGTTATCACCGTTAACGTGGCGTTTGTTTTTGTTGCGACGTGACACGCCATTGCGGTCCTTGTTATCCGGACTGCGAATTTTCTTGAGGTTATTCTGCGGGCTAGCCAGCTGTCCTCTCCCATGTGAAGCGGGTCATGAGTGATGTGAGGGCTGCCATGGATTTCGGCTTTTCCTGTCCTAGGTGCCGGGCAAGCCACTCATCGTGGATGTTATGTTTGAAGGCTGCGAGGGCCTCTGCATCCGGACAGTCAACGATTTGATTTTTCTTTGTTAAGAACCGTGTCCAGAATTGTCTGGCCAATTCGTGTGGCTGCTGAATTAGGTGGCTTAGGTCATCGGCGCCTGGTGGTCGCACATATGTGCCCTGGAAGTTGTCAAGAAATGCGGCTTCCGGGTCCTCCCAACACCCAATTGATTCTGCTGGCAAGTTGTAAAGCCAATGCCGAGCTGGTCCTTTAAGCTTGAGTGGGAGATATTTGATGGCGTGAAGATCGTCACCACGGGCCATGTGGATATGAAGGAGATAGTCTTCGATCCAAACCGTGGGGTCTGTTGTGCCATCGTAGGATTCAATGTTCACGGGTTTAAACCCTTCGGGGATTTGATGATCCATTACTTCATCTGTGAAGCATAGTGGGTGTGCGGCGCCTCTATACTGGGCTATATCACGACGTAGTTTGAGCGAGCTTTGTCTACTCTGTTCGGCCCGGCCGGAGTTGCTGTATCCGGCGCGACGGTAGTCGTCACGCATCGTGGGGCGCCCACGCGATCCGTAGGTCGATCTTGATTGTCTTGCCTTATCCTCCAATATGTCTCGCATGTCCGGCGCATTCCCCCGTGGCTTCTTACTTTTCGAGCGGTGCCGGGGTACGGTTCTGGTGGAGGGCCTAGAGGCCTCTCTGTCGCGGCCACAAGGTGGTCGGTCATCCGTATTGTGCGCTGGTGATGCTGGTTTATATGCCTCCTCCACTAATCGAGGGAGCAACTTGCGTTTGGGGTAGCTTTTGGAGGGGCGTTCGAGTTCATGCTCTTCGGACCCAAGGGCTTCAGTCCATCTGTCGGCTAGCAGATCTTGATCAGCTCTAAGCTGTTGCTGCTTTTTCTTTAGGCTGTTTGCCGTGGCCATAAGCCTGCGTTTAAAACGCTCTTGTTCGATGGGATCCTCGGGCACGACGAGTTCATCATCGTCGAGGCTTGCCTCGTCTCCAGAAGGAGGCATGTAATTATCGTCCTCTACCTCTTCGTGTGCCACTCTCTCATGAGGGCTGGCTTCTCCATCCTCCTGTGTTGAATCTTGCTGGAGGGGGTTGTCTTCGGCACTCTGTGGGGTGTTATTATCTCCGGTGCCGGAATCTCCATTCTTGCTGTGGCGGGATTTAGAGCGGCGCCGCTGACGTCGGCGCTTGGGCTGTTTCTTGGAGGGGTCTTCCTCCGCTGCTTCCTCGTCATTCCCATCCTTTGGGATGTTCACCATGTATATGTCGTATGACGAGGTGGTCTTCGATGCCCGTGAAAGCCTTTGGTTCTTAATAAATCTCCGCATCGTCGTCCATACCGTCGATGTCTTCGGAGTCATAGTCTAGCATGTCGGTTAGATCGTCAACAGTGGCTACAAAGTGGGTGGTGGGTGGGGTTTGAATTTCTTCGTCGTCCGCATCCCAACCATCCTGACCGTAGTTCGGCCAGGGCTCTCCTGATAACGAGAGATACTTTAGCGAATTCAGGATGTCGCCAAAAGGTGAGTGTTGAAAGATGTCTGCAGTGGTGAACTCCATGATCGGCGCCCAATCGGATTCGATTGGAGGGGGCGCGGGAGGTTCGGAGTCCGGCGAGGAGTCCGACACCTTGGAGTCACGAGCCTCACAAGGGACGAGGTCGGTATTTGGCTCCATCATCGTAGATGTAGCAGACCTCGAGGCAGTGTCTAGCCACCTGTCCTCGATCTGCGCAGCTGGCTCCAAATTGAGGATCGGAGCGGACTTGTGTGCGGCCTCCAGGGCACTGTCCGGTAGCAGAGCTAAGTTATGCCCATCGTGACAATGCGGCGCACTCGGCTGTGGCTCGAATCCATCGAGGATCAAGTCTCCGCCGATGTCAGCCGTGAAGTTCAGACTTCCAAACCTGACCTGATGGCCAGGGGTGTAGCTTTCAATCTGCTCCAGATGGCCTGCGAATTGGCCGCGATGCAAAACCGCCCGAATCACGAAGATCTATCCGGGGAGAAAAGTCTCACCCTGGACCACGTTGTTGTTGATGATCGAAGGAGCCATCAAGCCTATCGATGACGACACAGAGGAATTCTCAATGAAAGCACCAATGTGAGTGTCAAAACCGGCGGATCTCGGGTAGGGGGTCCCGAACTGTGCGTCTAGGCGGATGGTAATAGGAGACAAGGGACACGATGTTTTACCTGAGTTCGGGCCCTCTCGATGGAGGTAAAACCCTACTCCTGCTTGATTGATATTGATGATACGGGTAGTACAAGAGTAGATCTACCACGAGATCAAGGAGGCTAAACCCTAGAAGCTATCCTATGGTATGATTGTTGTCCGTCCTATGGACTAAAACCCTCCGGTTTATATAGGCACCGGAGAGGGCTAGGGTTACACAGAGTCGGTTACAATGGTAGGAGATCTACATATCCGTATTGCCAAGCTTGCCTTCCATGCCAAGGAAAGTCCCATCCGGACACGGGACGAAGTCTTCAATCTTGTATCTTCATAGTCTTGGAGTCCGGCCGACGATGATAGTCCGGCTATCCAGACACCCCCTAGTCTAGGACTCCTTCAGTTCCCCTGTGGCCTTGTGCTTTTCGAGCGATGCCGGGGTATGGTTTTAGTGGAGGGCCTAGAGGCCTCTCTGTCACGGCCACGGGGAGTTCGGTCACCGTATTGTGCGCTGGTGATGCAGGTTTATATGCCTCCTCCTCTAATCGGGGGAGCAGCTTGTGTTTGGGGTAGCTTTTGGAGGGGCGTTCGAGTTCATGCTCTTGACGCAAGGACTTGATCCATCTGTCGGCTAGCAGATCTTGATCAGCTCTAAGTTGTTGCTGCTTTTCTTGAGGCTGCTTGCCGTGGCCATGAGCCTGCATTTAAAAGCGCTCTTGTTCGACGGGATCCTCGAGGCAGCACGAATTGCGTCGTCGTCGAGGCTTGCCTCATCTCCGGAGGAGGCATGTAATTATCATCCTCTACCTCTTAAATGCGCCACTCTCTCATGAGGGCTGGCTTCTCCGTCCTCTGTGCGGAATCTTCTTTGGAGGGTTGTCTTGGCATTGTCTAGGGTGTTATTATCTCCGGTGCGGAATCTCCATTCTTCTTTGTGGCGGGATTTAGAGCAGCGCCCGACGCCTTGGCGCTTAGGCTGTTTCTTGGAGGGTCTTCCTCGCTGTTTCCTCACCATTCCCATCCTTTGGGATATCCACCATGTATATGTCATATGACGAGGTGGCTTTCCGATTGCCGATGGGCGCTGGTTCTTAATCGTTCGGCATAAATCGTCCATCTTGTCGATGTCTTGAGTCAAAGTCTAGTATGTCGGTTAGATAAATCGGCGGTGGCTACTAAGTGGGTGGTGGGTGGGCTTTGAATTTCTTTGTCGTCCGCATCCCAACCGTCCTGACTGCAGTCCGGCCAGGGCTCTCCTGATAACGAGAGATATTTTAGCGAATTCAGGATGTCGCCGAAAGGTGAGTGTTGAAAGATGTCCGCAGCAGTGAACTCCATGATCGGCGCCCAATCGAATTCGATTGGAGGGGCGCGGGAGGTTCGGAGTCTGGCGAGGAGTCCGGCACCTTGGAGTCACGAGCTTCACAAGGGACAAGGTCAGTATTCGGCTCCATCGCCGTAGAGGTTGCAGCCCCAGAGGCGGTGTCTAGCCACCCGTCCTCGATCTGCGCGGCCGGCTCGAATTAAGGGCCGGGCGGACTCGTGCAGCGACCTCGAGCCTTGTCCGGCAGCGAGCTAAATCATGTCCATCGTGACGGTCTGGGCGCGCTTCGGCTGTGGCTCGAATCCATCGAAGATCAAGTCTCCGCATATGTCGGCCGTGAAGTTCGGACTTCCAAATCGACTGACGGCGGGCGTAACTTCGATCTGCTCGGATGGCCAAGTGAATTGCCCGATGCAAAGCCGCCGAATAGGAAGATCTGTCCGGGAGAAAAGTCTCACCTGGACTGCATCGTTATTGTTGATGATCGAAGGAGCCATCGAGCCTATCGGTGGCGACACGGAGGAACTCGATGAAAGCACCAATGTCGGTGTCAAAACCGGCGGATCTCGGGTAGGGGTCCCGAACTGTGCGTCTAGGCGGATGGTAACAGGAGACAAGGGATCGATGTTTTTACCCGAGTTGGGCCCTCTCGATGGAGGTAAAACCCTACTCCTGCTTGATTGATATTGATGATATGGGTAGTACAAGAGTGGATCTACCACGAGATCAAGGAGGCTAAACCCTAGAAGCTAGCCTATGGTATGATTGTTGTTCTTCTGTCCTATGGACTAAAACCCTCCGGTTTATATAGATACCGGAGAGGGCTAGGGTTACACAGAGTCGGTTACAATGGTAGGAGATCTACATATCCGTATCGCCAAGCTTGCCTTCCATGCCAAGGAAAGTCCCATTCGAACACAGGACGAAGTCTTCAATCTTGTATCTTCATAGTCTTGGACTCCGGCCGATGATGATAGTTCGGCTATCCGGACACCCCCTAGTCCAGGACTCCCTCAGTCATCGTCCTTCTATTCATCATGCTTGCTATAAGTCGCAGTCGATGCTATATAGTTCCGTCAAATCTTACATCAAGATCCATGCAAAACTTTCTTTTCAGATTTTCATTTTTCCCTCTTAAATCTCAGTCCAGTGAGACATATAGCCACGCCGTACAACAGAGGCTCAGGCGCCATTAATGGAGACGTTGGGAGGGAGGTGCACGGTGGGTAGCGGTCAAAGGCTCTCCTCCCAATGAGCACGCGCAGGGGTCTGATCGCACGCCTCCCGTACTCAAATAGCTACCCCGCACGACACCTTCTATCCAAGAAAAAAAGAGGACGCGTGGCGACACGTAATTGGTAAGCAGAACACCCACGGTTTCAATAATACTTGTGTTTCCGATTTGTAACATGACAACACTTGTTACAAAATGACTTTGTTGATTGTTAATGTGTGTGCCTTCGCAAATCGGACAAAAAAATTACCACAACATGTTGGTGCCATGTCATGACACCATGCCAAGTTTCATGATTTTCAGGCGTGTTTTGGATTTACAGAAATTAAAAAATCAAGTTTCTGAATCTTTCCGGCCGAGCCACGACGCCCAGATGTTTGAATTTCATTACCGTTTCTTGCATGGGACTTAAAAATTCACCCAAGGACACACATGTGATTTTTCAACCAACTTTCATGCATTGGAGCTTGTGCTTGTAGCTCAAATTTGAATTATGCACATTAAAGTCGTAGAAACTCCATTAGTGTATAAAAAAGCCAAATGAACCCGAAATAATTTTAAAATTTAGCACAATACTTCCATCTGGCCTAATCTGCCTGTGTAAAAAAATTAAGGCGGGAGAAGGCAGTGTACATATGTCGTTTCGCACACGGAGGTGACACGTTCCCTCTCGGAACCACGAGCCTTCTTGAGGGAAGCTCCGTTTGCAAGAAGCTTACACCAAAGCTTGTCCCAATTCGGCCAAAAAAATTATCGCAACATGTTGGTGCCATGCCATGACACCATGCTAAGTTTCATGATTTTCTGGCGTGTTTTGGATTTACAGGAATTAAAAAACCAAGTTTCCAATCTTTTTGACCGAGCCACGATGCCCAAATGTTCGAATTTCATTCCCATTTCTGTCATAGGACCTAGAAATTCACCCAAGGACACACATGTGATTTTTCAACCAACTTTGGTGCACTGGAGAATGTGCTTGTAATTCAAATTACAATTATGCACATTAAATGCGCAGAAACTCAGTTAATGTATAAAAAGGTCAAACGAACCCGGAATAATTCGAAATTTAGCATGATACTTCTATTAGGTCTAATATGCCTGTGTAAAAAAATTAAGGCGAGAGAAGTCAGTGTATGTATGTTGTTTCGCACACGGAGGTGACACGTTCCCTTTCGGAACCACGAGGCTTCTTGAGGGAAGCTCCGGTTTGCAAGAAGCTTACACCAAAGCTTGTCCCAATTCGGCCAAAAAAATAACCGCAGCATGTTGGTGCCATGTCATGACACCATGCCAAGTTTAATGATTTTCAGGCGCGTTTTGGATTTACAGGAACTAAAAAACCAAGTTTCTCAATCTTTCCGGTCGAGCCACGATGCCCAGATGTTTGAATTACATTCCCATTTCTTGAAGGAAATATACCCTAGAGGCAATAATAAAGTTGTTATTTATATTTCCTTATATCATGATAAATATTTATTATTCATGCTAGAATTGTATTAACCAGGAAATTTAGTACATGTGTGAATACATAGACAAACTAAGTGTCACTAGTATGCCTCTACTTGACTAGCTCGTTGAATCAAAGATGGTTAAGTTTCCTAACCATAGACATGAGTTATCATTTGATTAATGGGATCACATCATTAGAGAATGATGTGATCGACTTGACCCATTCCGTTATCTTAGCATTTGATCGTTTAGTATATTGCTATTGCTTTCTTCATGACTTATACATGTTCCTATGACTATGAGATTATGCAACTCCCGAATACCGGAGAAACACTTTGTGTGCTACCAAACATCACAACGTAACTGGGTGATTATAAAGGTGCTCTACAGGTGTCTCCGATGGCACTTGTTGAGTTGGCATAGATCAAGATTAGGATTTGTCACTCCGATTGTCGGAGAGGTATCTCTGGGCCCTCTCGGTAATGCACATCACTATAAGCCTTGCAAGTAATGTGACTAATGAGTTAGTTGTGGGATGATGCATTATGGAACGAGTAAAGAGACTTCCCGGTAACGAGATTGAACTAGGTATTGGATACCGACGATCAAATCTCGGGCAAGTAACATACCGATGACAAAGGGAACAACGTATGTTGTTATGCGGTTTGACCGATAAAGATCTTCGTAAAATATGTAGGAACCAATATGAGCATCCAGGTTCTGCTATTGGTTATTGATTGGAGATGAGTCTCGGTCATAGTCTACATAGTTCTCGAACCCGTAGGGTCCGCACGCTTAACGTTCCGTGACAATCGGTATTATGAGTTTATGTGTTTTGATGAACCGAAGGTAGTTCGGAGTCCCGGATATGATCACGGACATGACGAGGAGTCTCGAAACTGTCTAGACATAAAGATTGATTTATTGGACGACTATATTCGGACATTGGAAGTGTTCCGGAGAAGTTTTGGAGAAAACCGGAGTGCCGGAGGGGTTATAAGAACCCCCCGAGTAAGTATTGGGCCTTAGTGGGCCTGAGGGGACAGAGAGGGCAGCAGCCCAGGAGGTGGCACGCCCCCTCCCATGGGGAGTCCGAATTGGACTAGGGGAGGGGGGCGCGGCCCCTCTTTCCCTCTCCCTCTCCCTCTCCTTCCTTCCCCCTGAAGGAAATATGCCCTAGAGGCAATAATAAAGTTATTATTTATTTCCTTATTTCATGATAAATGTTTATCATTCATGCTAGAATTGTATTAACCGGAAACATGATACATGTGTGAATGCATAGACAAAACAAGATGTCACTAGTATGCCTCTACTAGACTAGCTTGTTAATCAAAGATGGTTATGTTTCCTGACCATGAACAAAGGAGTTGTTATTTGATTAACGAGGTCACATCATTAGTAGAATGATCGATTGACATGACCCATTCCTTAGCTTAGCACACGATCGTTTAGTATGTTGCTCTGCTTTTATCCATGACATATACATGTTCTGTAACTATGAGATTATGCAACTCCGTTTACGGAGGAACACTTTGGTGCTACCAAGCGTCACAACGTAATCGGGTGATTATAAAGGAGTACTACAGGTGTCTCCAAAGGCGGATGTTGGGTTGGCGTATTTGAGATTAGGTTTTGTCACTCCGATAGTCGGAGAGGTATCTGGGCCCTCTCGGTAATGCACATCATGAAGCCTTGCAAGCACTACAACTAATGAGTTAGTTGTGAGATGATGTATTACGGAACGAGTAAAGAGACTTGCCGTAACGAGATTGAACTAGGTATTGGATACCGACGATCGAATCTCGGGCAAGTAACATACCGATGACAAAGGAACAACGTATGTTGTTATGCGGTCCGACCGACAAAGATCTTCGTAGAATATGTAGGAACCAATATGGGCATCCAGGTCCGCTGTTGGTTATTGACCGTGAATAGTTCTAGGTCATGTCTACATTGTTCTCGAACCGTAGGGTCCGTGCGCTTAAGGTTTCGATGGCGGTTATTATGAGTTTATGTATTTTGATGTACGAAGGAGTTGAGTCCGGATGTGATCACGGACATGACGAGGAGTCTCGGAATGGTCGAGACATAAAGATTGATATATTGAAGCCTATGTTTGGAGTTCGAATGGTTCCGGCGGCGGAATTTGGGAGTTACGGAGGTTCTGGAACCCCGGGAGGTAAATGGGCCTCGATGGGCCCTAGTGGAAAGGAGGAGGGCAGCCCAAGCCTGGCGCGCCTCCCCCTTCCCTAGTCCTACTAGGACTAGGAGAAGGGGCGCCCTCTCTCTTTTCCCTCCGAATCCTAGTCCAACTAGGATTGGGGGAATCCTACTCGGAGGAGTAGGACTCCTGTATGCGCCCTCCTTGGCCCGGCCCCTCCCCCTGGCTCCTTTATATCGGGGCAGGGGGCACCTTAGGACACACAAGTTGATCGTGAGATCGTTCCTTAGCCGTGTCGGTGCCCCCTCCACCATATTCCACCTCGGTTATACTGTCATGAAGCTTAAGCGAAGCCTGCGCCGGTGAAACATCAAGATCGTCACTGCGCCGTCGTCTTGTGGAACTCTCCCTCGACACTCGGCTGGATCGAGTCTGAGGGGCGTCATCGAGCTGTCGTGTGTCAAGAACTCGGGGCGTCGGAGTAACGGCGGGATCGGTCGGATCGCGAGGAGAGCGTCGACTACTTCCTCTACGTTGTGATCGCTTCGCCCGGGTCTACAAGGGTATGTAGACAACACTCTCCCCTCTCGTTGCTATACATCACCATGATCTTGCGTGTGCGTAGGAAAATTTTGAAATTACTCGTTCCCCAGCGGTGGCATCCGAGCCTAGGTTTTTCTATGGTTTGATGTTTTGCACGAGTAGAACACAAGTGAGTTGTGGGCGATACAAGTCATACTACCTACCAGCATGTCATACTTTGGTTCAGCGGTATTGTGAGATGAAGCGGCCCGGACCGACATTACGCAGACGCTTCGCGAGACTGGTTTCACCACCACGAGCACTCGTTGCTTAAAGGTGGTGGTGGGTGTCTGTCTCTCTCACTTTAGTTGAACCGAGTGTGGCTCGCCGGTCCTTGAGAAGGTTAAACGGAGTCTATTTGTGAAATATCGTTGTGGTTTTGATGCGTAGGTGAGACTGGTTCTTGCTTAAGCCCGTAGCAGCCACGTAAAATTTGCAACAACAAAGTAGAGGACGTCTAACTTGTTTTTGCAGGTATGTTGTGATGTGATATGGTCAAGGCGTGATGCTATATTTTATTGTATGAGATGATCATGTTTTGTAACCGAAGTTATCGGCAATGGCAGGAGCCATATGGTTGTCGCTTTATTGTATGCAATGCAATCGCTACTGTAATGCTTTACTTTATCACTAAGCGGTAGCGATAGTCGTAGTAGCATAAGTTTGGCGAGGCGACAACGATGCTGCGATGGAGATCAAGGTGTCGCGCCGGTGGCGATGGTGATCATGGTGGTCTGCAAGATGGAGATCGTGAAGCACAAGATGATGATGACCATATCATATCACTTATATTGATTTGCATGTGATGTTTATCCTTTTATGCATCTTATCTTGCTTTGATTGACGGTAGCATTATAAGATGATCTCTCACTAAATTATCAAGAAGTGTTCTCCCGGTATGCACCGTTGCCAAAGTTAAATCGTGCCCGGACACCACGTGATGATCGGGTGTGATAAGCTCTCGTCCATCTACAACGGGTGCAAGCCAGTTTTGCACATGAGAATACTCGGGTTATACTTGACGAGCCTAGCATATGCGAGATATGGCCTCGGAACACGGAGATCGAAAGGTCGGCGTGAATCATATAGTAGATATGATCAACATAAGATGTTCACCATTGAAAACTACTCCATTTCACGTGATGATCGGTTATGGTTTAGTTGATTTGGATCACGTGATCACTTAGATGACTAGAGATGTTTTTCTAAGTGGGAGTTCTTAAGTAATATGATTAATTGAACTTAAATTTATCATGAACTTAGTACCGATAGTATCTTGCTTGTTTATGTTTGATTGTAGATAGATGGCTCGTCTTTGTTGTTCCGTTGAATTTTAATGCGTTCCTTGAGAAAGCAAAGTTGAAAGATGATGGTAGCAATTACACGGATTGGGTCCGTAACGAGGATCATCCTCATTGCTGCACTGAAGAGCTACGTCTGGATGCACCGCTAGGTGCGAACTTCTTCTTTGAAGCAACGCCAGATGTTATGAGCGTCTGGCGAGCAAAGCTGATGACTACTCTATAGTTCGATGTGCCATGCTTTACGGCTTAGAACCGGGACTTCAACGGCGTTTTGAGCGTCATGGAGCATATGAGATGTTCCAGAGTTGAAGTTAATATTCAACAGAATGCCCGGATTGAGAGATATGAAGTCTCCAATAAGTTCTATAGCTGCAAGATGGAGGAGAATAGTTACATTAGTGAGCATATACTCAAGATGTCCGGGTACTACAATCACTTGACACAATTGGGAGTTAATCTTCCGGATGATTGTGTCATTGATGAAATTCTCAATCACGCCACCAAGCTACAAAGGCTTCGTGATGAACTATAATATGCAAGGGTTAGTAAAAACTATACCGAGCTCTTCGCAATGCTAAAGGCTGCGGAGGTAGAAATCAAGAAGGAGCATCAAGTGTTGATGGTCAATAAGACCACTAGTTTCAAGAAGAAAGGCAAAGGGAAGAAGAAGGGAATCTCAAGAAGAACAGCAAGCAAGTTGTTGCTCGGGAGAAGAAACCCAAGTCGGCCCTAAACCTGAAGGCGAGTGCTTCTACCGCAAGCGATCGTCCTTTGAAGCGGAACTGCCCCAAGTATTTGGCGGATAAGAAGGATGGCAAGGTGAACAAAGGTATATGTGATATACATGTTATTGATGTGTACCTTACTAGAGCTCGTAGTAGCACTGGTATTTGATCTTGGTTACATTGCTAATATTTGCAACTCGAAGCAGGGACTACTGATTAGCGAACTCGGCAAAGGGCGAGGTGACGATCGCGTGGGAAATGGTTCCAAAGTCGATGTGATCGCGGTCGGCACGCTACCTCTACATCTACCTTGGGATTAGTTTTAGACCTAAATAATTGTTATTTGGTGCTGCGTTGAGCATGAACATTATATCTGGATCTTGTTTGATGCGAGGCGGTTATTCATTTAAATCGAGAGAATAATGGTTGTTCTATTTATATGAGTAATATCTTTTATGGTCATGCACCCTTGAGGAATGGTCTATTTCTTATGAATCTCGATAGTAGTGATACACATATTCATAATGTTGAAACCAAAAGATGCAGAGTTGATAATGATAGTGCAACTTATTTGTGGCACTTGCCGTTTAGGTCATATCGGTGTAAAGCGCATGAAGAAACTCCATCTTGATGGACTTTTGGAGTCACTTGATTATGAATCACTTGGCACTTGCGAACCGTGCCTCATGGGCAAGATGACTAGAACACCGTTCTCGGTACTATGGAGAGAGCAACAGATTTGTTGGAAATCATACATCTGAGATGTATGTGGTCCGATGAATATTGAGGCTCGTGGCGGATATCGTTATTTTCTCACCTTCACAGATGACTTAAGCAGATATGGGTATATCTACTTAATGAAACATAAGTCTGAAACGTTTGAAAAGTTCAAAGAATTTCAGAGTGAAGTTGAAAATCATCGTAACAAGAAAATTAAGTTTCTACGATCGATCGTGGAGGTGAATATTTGAGTTCTGAGTTTGGTCTACATTTGAAACAATGCGGAATAGTTTAGCAACTCCGCCACCGGAACACCACGGCGTAATGGTGTGTCCGAGCGTCGTGTCGTACTTTACTAGATATGGTGCGATCTATGATGTCTCTTCTGATTTACCGCTATCGTTTTGGGGTTATGCTCTAGAGGCGGCCGCATTCACCTGAATAGAACACCGTCGAAATCCGTTGAGGCGACACCTTATGAACTATGGTTTGGCAAGAAACCAAAGTTGTCGTTTCTTAAAATTTGGGGATGCGATGCTTATGTGAAAAAGCTTCAACTGATAAGCTCGAACCCAAATCGAGAAATGTGTCTTCATAGGATACCCAAAGGAGCAGTTGGGTACACCTTCTATCACAGATCCGAAGGCAAGACATTCGTTGCTAAGAATGGATCCTTTCTAGAGAAGGAGTTTCTCTCGAAAGAAGTGAGTGGGAGGAAAGTGGAACTTGATGAGGTAATAGTACCTTCTCCATTACTTGAAAGTAGTTAAATCGCAGAAACCAGTTTACGAGACACCTACACCAAGTAGTGAGGAAGTTGATGATGTTGATCATGAAACTTGAGATCAAGTTACTAGAACCTCGTAGATCAACGAGTAAGATCCGCTTTGAGTGGTACGGTAATCCTGTTCGGAAGTCATGCTACTAGATCATGATGAACCTACGAACTATGAAGAAGCGATGGTGAGCCCAGATTCATAAAATGGCTTGAAGCCATGAAATCGAGATGGGATCCATGTATGAAAACAAAGTGTGGACTTTGGTTGACTTGCCCGAGGGTAGGCAAGCAATAGAAAACAAGTGGATCTTCAAGAAGAAGACCGACGACGACGGTAATGTTATCGTCTATAAAGCTCGACTTATCGCAAAGGTTTTCGACAAGTTCAAGGGATTGACTACGATGAGACCTTCTCACCCGAAGCGATGCTTAAGTCCGTCCGAATCATGTTAGCAATTGCCGCATTTTATGATTATGAAATTTGGCAAATGGATGTAAAGACGCATTCTGAATGGATTTACGGAAGAAGAGTTGTATATGATGCAACGAGAAGGTTTTATCGATCCAAAGGGAGCTAACAAAGTGTGCAAACTCCAGCGATCCATATATGGACTGGTGCAAGCATCTCGGAGTTGGAATAAGCGTTTTGATAGTGTGATCAAAGCATTTGGGTTTATACAGACTTTTGGAGAAGCTTTGTATTTACAAGAAAGTGAGTGGGAGCTCAGAGCATTTACGATCTTATATGTGGATGACATATTGCTGATTGGAAATGATATAGAATTCTGGATAGCATAAAGGGATACTTGAACAAGAGTTTTCAATGAAAGACCTCGGTGAAGCTGCTTACATATTGGGCATTAAGATCTATAGAGATAGATCAAGGCGCTTAATTGGACTTTCACAAAACACATACCTTGACAAAGTTTTGAAGAAGTTCAAAATGGATCAAGCAAAGAAAGGGTTCTTGCACGTGTTACAAGGTGTGAAGTTGAGTCGGACTCAATGCCCGACCACTGCAGAAGATAGAGAAAATGAAAGATGTTCCCTATGCTTCAGCCATAGGCTCTATCATGTATGCAATCTGTGTACTGACTGATGTGTGCTTTGCTATAAGCCTAGCGAGGAGGTACCAAAGTAATCGAGTGGATCCTTTGGACAGCGGTCAAGAACATCTGAAATACGAAAAGGACTAAGGATATGTTTTCGTATATGGAGGTGACAAAGAGCTCATCGTGGCAGTTACGTTGATGCAAGCTTTGACACCGATCCGACGATTCTAAATCGCAGACCGGATCGTATTTACACTAAGCGGAGGAGCTGTCGGTTGGTGCAGTTCTAAACAAAGCGTCGTGGCGGGATCTACATGTGAAGCGGAATACATAGCAGCCGGAAGCAGCTAATGAAGGAGTGCGGATGAAGGAGTTCATATCCGATCTAGGTGTCATACCTAGTGCATCGGGTCAATGAAAATCTTCGTGACAATCTTGGAGCAATTGCCTTAGCAAAGGAATCCAGATTTCACAAGAGGACCAAGCACATCAAGAGACGCTTCAATTCCATCCGGACTTAGTCGATGGAGACATAGAGATTTGCAAGATACATACGGATCTGAATGTTGCAGACCGTTGACTAAGCCTCTTCCACGAGCAAAACATGATCAGCACCAAGACTCCATGGGTGTTAGAATCATTACTATGTAATCTAGATTATTAACTCTAGTGCAAGTGGGAGATGAAGGAAATATGCCCTAGAGGCAATAATAAAGTTATTATTTATTTCCTTATTTCATGATAAATGTTTATCATTCATGCTAGAATTGTATTAACCGGAAACATGATACATGTGTGAATGCATAGACAAAACAAGATGTCACTAGTATGCCTCTACTAGACTAGCTTGTTAATCAAAGATGGTTATGTTTCGACCATGAACAAAGGAGTTGTTATTTGATTAACGAGGTCACATCATTAGTAGAATGATCGATTGACATGACCCATTCCCTTAGCTTAGCACACGATCGTTTAGTATGTTGCTCTGCTTTTATCCATGACATATACATGTTCTCGTAACTATGAGATTATGCAACTCCGTTTACGGAGGAACACTTTGGTGCTACCAAGCGTCACTGGCGAATCGGGTGATTATAAAGGAGTACTACAGGTGTCTCCAAAGGCAGATGTTGGGTTGGCGTATTTGAGATTAGGTTTTGTCACTCCGATAGTCGGAGAGGTATCTCTGGGCCCTCTCGGTAATGCACATCATGAAGCCTTGCAAGCACTACAACTAATGAGTTAGTTGTGAGATGATGTATTACGGAACGAGTAAAGAGACTTGCGGTAGCGAGATTGAACTAGGTATTGGATACCGACGATCGAATCTCGGGCAAGTAACATACCGATGACAAAGGGAACAACGTATGTTGTTATGCTTGATCGACCGACAAAGATCTTCGTAGAATATGTAGGAACCAATATGGGCATCCAGGTCCGCTGTTGGTTATTGACCGTGAATAGTTCTAGGTCATGTCTACATTGTTCTCGAACCGTAGGGTCCATGCACGCTTAAGGTTTCGATGGCGGTTATTATGAGTTTATGTATTTTGATGTACGAAGGAGTTCGAGTCCGGATGTGATCACGGACATGACGAGGAGTCTCGGAATGGTCGAGACATAAAGATTGATATATTGGAAGCCTATGTTTGGAGTTCGAATGGTTCCGGTAAAACGGAATTTACCGAGTACCGGAGGTTACGGAACCCCGGAGGTAAATGGGCCTCGATGGGCCCTAGTGGAAAGGAGGAGGGCAGCCCAAGCTGGCGCGCCTCCCCTTCCCTAGTCCTACTAGGACTAGGAGAAGGGGCCGCCCCCTCTCTCTTCCCCCTCAGGAATCCTAGTCCAACTAGGATTGGGGGAATCCTACTCGGAGGAGTAGGACTCCCTGTATGCGCCCTCCTTGGCCGCCGCCCCCTCCCCTGGCTCCTTTATATACGGGGCAGGGGGCACCTTGGGACACACAAGTTGATCGTGAGATCGTTCCTTAGCCGTGCAGCGGTGCCCCTCCACCATATTCCACCTCGGTTATACTGTCGTCATGAAGCTTAAGCGAAGCCCTGCTGAGTGAAACATCAAGATCGTCACCACGCCGTCGTCTTGTGGAACTCTCCTCGACACTCGGCTGGATCGAGTCTGAGGGGCGTCATCGAGCTGTACGTGTGTCAAGAACTCGGGGCGTCGGAGCTTGGCGCGGGATCGGTCGGATCGCGAGGAGAACGTCGACTACTTCCTCTACGTTGTGATCGCTTCCGCTTCGGGTCTACAAGGGTATGTAGACAACACTCTCCCCTCTCGTTGCTATACATCACCATGATCTTGCGTGTGCGTAGGAAAATTTTTGAAATTACTACGTTCCCCAACACCCCCTTCCCCCTTCCTCGTAGGACTAGGAAAGGATGAATCCTACTCCTACTAGGAGGAGGATTCCTCCTCTCCTTGGGGCGCACCAAGGCCGGCCAGCCTCCCCCTTGCTCCTTTATATACGGGGGCGGGGGGCACCCTAGAACACACAAGTTGATTGTTCCAAGCCATGTGCGGTGCCCCCCTCCACCATATTCCACCTCAGTCATATCGTAGCGGTGCTTAGGCGAAGCCCTGCGTCGGTAACTTCACCATTGCCGTCATCACACCGTCATGCTGACGAAACTCTCCCTCGGACTCAACTGGATCAAGAGTACGAGGGACGTCATCAAGCTGAACATGTGTAGAACTCGGAGGTGCTGTGCGTTCGGTACTTGAATCGATCAGATCATGAAGACGTTCGACTACATCAACCGCGTTGATATAATGCTTCTGCTTACGGTCTACGAGGGTATGCGGACGACACTCTCCCCTCTTGTTGCTATGCATCACCATGATCTTGCGTGTGCGTAGGATTTTTTTTTTGAAATTACAACGTTCCCCAATAGTGGCATCCGAGCCAGGTTCATGCGTAGATGTTATATGCACGAGAAGAACACAAGTGAGTTGTGGGTGATACAAGTCATACTGCTTACCATCATGTCATACTTTGATTCGGCGGTATTGTTGGATGAAGCGGCCCGGACCAACATTACGCGTACGCTTACGCGAGACTGGTTCTACCAACGTGCTTGGCACACAGGTGGCTGGCGGGTGTCAGTTTCTCCAACTTTAGTTGAATTGAGTGTGGCTACGCCCAGTCCTTGTGAAGGTTAAGACATCACATACTTGACAAAATATCGTTGTGGTTTTGATGCGTAGGTAAGAATGGTTCTTGCTCAGCCCGTAGCAGCCATGTAAAACTTGCAACAACAAAGTAGAGGACGTCTAACTTGTTTTTGTAGGGCATGCTATGATGTGATATGGTCAAGACATGATACTAAATTTTATTGTATGAGATGATCATGTTTTGTATCGAATTTATCGGCAACTGGCAGGAGCCATATGGTTATTGCTTTATTGTATGAAATGCAATCACACTGTAATTGCTTTACTTTATTACTAAACGGTAGTGATAGTCTTAGAAGCAATAGTTGGCGAGACGACGATGATGCTACGATCGAGATCAAGGTGTCGCGCCGGTGACGATGGTGATCATGACGGTGTCTTGGAGATGGAGATCAAAGGCACAAGATGATTATGGCCATATCATATCACTTATATTGATTGCATGCGATGTTTATCTTTTATGCATCTTATTTTGCTTAGATCGATGGTAGCATTATAAGATGATCTCTCACTAAATTTCAAGGTATAAGTGTTCTCCCTGAGTATGCACCGTTGTGAAAGTTCGTCGTGCCGAGACACCACGTGATGATCGGGTGTGATAAGCTCTATGTTCACATACAACGGGTGCAAGCCAGTTTTGCACACGCAGAATACTCGGGTTAAATGGACGAGCCTAGCATATGCAGATATGGCCTCGGAACACTGAGACCGAAAGGTCGAGCGTGAATCATATAGTAGATATGATCAACATAGTGATGTTCACCATTGAAAACTACTCCATATCACGTGATGATCGGACATGGTTTGGTGGATATGGATCACGTGATCACTTAGATGATTAGATGGATGTCTATCTAAGTGGGAGTTCTTAAGTAATTTGATTAATTGAACTTAAATTTATCATGAACTTAGTACCTGATAGTATTTTGCATGTCTATGTTGTTGTAGATAGATGGCCCGCGCTGTTGTTCCATTGAATATTAAGCGTTCCTTGAGAAAGCAAAGTTGAAAGATGATGGTAGCAATTACACGGCCTGGGTCCGTAACTTGAGGATTATCCTCATTGCTGCATAGAAGAATTACATCCTGGAAGCACCGCTAGGTGCCAAACCCACTGCAGGAGCAACGCCAGATGTTATGAGCGTCTAGCAGAGCAAAGTTGATGACTACTCGATAGTTTAGTGCGCCATGCTTTACGGCTTAGAACCGGGACTTCAACGACGTTTTGAACGTCATGGAGCATATGAGATGTTCTAGGAGTTGAAGTTAATATTTCAAGCAAATGCCCGGATTGATATATATGAAGTCTCCAATAAGTTCTATAGATGCAAGATGGAGGAGAATAGTTCTGTCAGTGAGCATATACTCAGAATGTCTGGGTATAACAATCACTTGATTCAACTGGGAGTTAATCTTTCGGATGATAGTGTCATTGACAAAATTCTTCAATCACTGCTACCAAGCTACAAGAGCTTCGTGATGAACTATAATATGCAAGGGATGGATAAGATGATTCCCGAGCTCTTCGCAATGCTAAAGGCTGTGGAGGTAGAAATCGAGAAGGAGCATCAAGTGTTGATGGTTAACAAGACCACTAGTTTCAAGAAAAAGGGTAAAGGGAAGAAGGGGAAGTTCAAGAAGAACATCAAGCAAGTTGCAGCTCAAGTGAATAAACCCAAGTCTGGACCTAAGCCTGAGACTGAGTGCTTCTACTACAAAGGGACTGGTCACTGGAAGTGGAACTGTCCCAAGTATTTGGCGGATAAGAAGGATGGCAAGGTGAACAAAGGTATATGTGATATACATGTTATTGATGTGTACCTTACTAATGCTCGCATGATAGCTTTTGGGTATTTGATCTTGGTTCATTGCTAATATTTGCAACTCGAAATAGGGACTACCAATTAAGCGAAGATTAGTTAAGGACGAGGTGACAATGCGCGTGGGAAATGGTTCCAAAGTCGATGTGATCGCGGTCGGCACGCTACCTCTACATCTACCTTCGGGATTAGTTTTAGACCTGAATAATTGTTATTCGGTGCCAGTGTTGAGCATGAACATTATATCTGGATTTTATTTGATGCGAGACGGTTATTCATTTAAATCACAGAATAATGGTTGTTCTATTTATATGAGTAATATCTTTTATGGTCATGCACCCTTGAAGAGTGGTCTATTTATTCTGAATCTCAATAGTAGTGATACACATTTTCATAATATTGAAGCCAAAAGATGCAGAGTTGATAATGATAGTGCAACTTATTTGTGGCGCTGCCGTTTAGGTAATATTGGTGTAGAGCGCATGAAGAAACCCCATTCTGATGGACTTTTGGAATCACTTGATTACGAATCACTTGGTACTTGCGAACCATGCCTCATGGGCAAGATGACTAAAACGCCGTTCTCTGGAACAATGGAGCGAGCAACAGATTTGTTGGAAATCATACATACAGATGTATGTGGTCCGATGAATACTGAGGCTCACGGCGGGTATCGTTATTTTCTCACCTTCACAGATGATTTGAGCAGATATGGGTATATCTACTTAATGAAACATAAGTCTGAAACATTTGAAAAGTTCAAAGAATTTCAGAGTTAAGTGGAAAATCATCGTAACAAGAAAATAAAGTTTCTACGATCTGATCGTGGAGGAGAATATTTGAGTTTCGAGTTTGGTCTTAATTTGAAACAATGCGGAATAGTTTCGCAACTCACGCCACCCGGAACACCACAACGTAATGGTGTGTCTGAATGTCATAATCGTACTTTACTAGATATGGTGCGATCTATGATGTCTCTTACTGATCTACCGCTATCATTTGAGGGTTATGCTTTAGAGACGGCTGCATTCACGTTAAATAGGGCACCATCTAAATCCGTTGAAACGACGCCTTATGAACTATGGTTTGGCAAGAAACCAAAGTTGTTGTTTCTTAAAGTTTGGGGCTGCAATGCTTATGTGAAAAAGCTTCAACCTGATAAGCTCGAAGCAAAATCAGATAAAGGTGTCTTCATAGGATACCCAAAGGAGACTGTTGGGTACACCCTCTATCATAGATCCGAAGGCAAGATATTCGTTGCTAAGAATGGATCCTTTCTAGAGAAGGAGTTTCTCTCGAAAGAGGTGAGTGGGAGGAAAGTAGAACTTGATGAGGTAAGTATACCTACTCCCTTATTGGAAAGTAGTTCATCACAGAAATCTGTTCCTCTGACTCCTACACCAATTAGTGAGGAAGCTAATGATGATGATCATGTAACTTCAGATGAAGTTACTACCGTAACTCATAGGTCAACCAGAGTAAGATCCGTACAAGAGTGGTACGGTAATCCTGTTCTGGAGGTCATGTTACTTGACCATGACGAACCTATGAACTATGAGGAAGCGATGATGAGCCCAGAATCCGCGAAATGGCTTGAGGCCATGAAATCTGAGATGAGATCCATGTATGAGAACAAAGTGTGGACTTTGGTTGACTTGCTCGATGATCGGCAAGCCATCAAGAATAAATGGATCTTAAAGAAGAAGACTGACGCTGATGGCAATGTTACTGTCTACAAAGCTCGACTTGTCGCGAAAGGTTTTTGACAAGTTCAATGGGTTGACTACGAAGACTTTCTCACCCGTAGCGATGCTTAAGTCCGTCCGAATCATGTTAGTAATTGCCGCATTTTATGATTATGAAATTTGGCAAATGGATGTAAAGACTGCATTCCTGAATGGATTGCTGGAAGAAGAGTTGTATATGATGCAACCCGAAGGTTTTATCGATCCAAAGGATGCTAACAAAGTATGCAAGCTCCAGCGATCTATCTATGGACTGGTGCAAGCATCTCGGAGTTGGAATAAACGTTTTGATAGTGTGATCAAAGCATATGGTTTTATACAGACATTTGGAGAAGCCTGTATTTACAAGAAAGTGAGTGGGAGCTCTGTCGCATTTCTAATATTATATGTGGACGACATATTGTTGATCGGAAATGATATAGAATTTCTGGATAGCATAAAAGGATACTTGAATAAGAGTTTTTCAATGAAAGACCTCGGTGAAGCTGCTTATATATTGGGCATCAAGATCTATAGATATAGATCAAGACGCTTAATTGGACTTTCACAAAGCACATACCTTGATAAAGTTTTGAAGAAGTTCAAAATGGATCAAGCAAAGAAAGGGTTCTTGCCTGTGTTACAAGGTGCGAAGTTGAGTCAGACTCAATGCCTGACCACTTCAAAAGATAGAAAGAAAATGAAAAATGTTCCCTATGCTTCAGCCGTAGGCTCTATCATGTATGCAATGCTGTGTACCAGACTTGATGTGTGCCTTGCTATAAGTTTAGCAGTGAGGTACCAAAGTAATCCAGGAGTGGATCACTGGACAGCGGTCAAGAACATCCTGAAATACCTGAAACATTTGTCTTCTTCATGGACTCGTTCTTCTTACAGCACGGATGTTATGCTTAAAGGCCGCTAGGGCTTCGGCATCCGGACAGTCGACAATTTGGTTCTATTTAGTTAGGAACCGAGTCCAGAATTTCCTGCCTGACTCTCCGAGCTGTTGGGTTATGTGACTTAAATCATCAGCGTCCGGTGGTCGCACATAAGTGTCCTGGAAGTTATCCAGGAATCTGTCTACCAGGTTCTCCCAACTTCCAATGGAGTTTGCCAGCAAACTATTCAGCCAATGCCAAGCCGGTCCCTTGAGTTTTAGTGGGAGGTACAATGTCGGTGTCAAAACCGGCGGATCTCGGGTAGGGGGTCCCGAACTGTGCGTCTAGGCGGATGGTAACAGGAGACAAGGGACACGATGTTTTACCAGTTGGGCCCTCTTGATGGAGGTAAAACCCTACGCCCCGCTTGATTAATATTGATGATATGGGTAGTACAAGAGTGGATCTACCATGAGATCAAGGAGGCTAAACCCTAAAGCTAGCCTATGGTATGATTGTTGTAATGTATGTTGTGTCCTACGGACTAAAGCCCTCCGGTTTATATAGACACCGGAGGAGGCTAGGGTTACACAGAGTCAGTTACAATGGTAGGAGATCTACATATCCGTATTGCCAAGCTTGCCTTCCACGCGAAGGAAAGTCCCATCCGAACACGGGACGGAGTCTTCAATCTTGTATCTTCGTAGTCTTGGAGTCCGGCGGACGATGATAGTCCGGCTGTCCGGACACCCCCTAGTCCAGGACTCCCTCATACTTGATGGCATGTAGATCATCCCCGCGGGCCATGTGAATGTGGAGAAAGAAATCTTCTATCCATACCGCGGGGTCTGTAGTCCCATCGTAGGGCTCGATATTTACGGGCTTAAACCCTTCTGGGAATTCATGATCCATTACTTCGTCAGTGAAGCATAGGGGGTGTGCGGCGCCTCTATGCTGGGCTACATCACGACGCAGTTCAAATGAGTCTGGTCTGTTGTATTCGGCCCGACCAGATTTGTATTTAGTATATCCGGCGTGACGGTCATTGTCACCCGTTGGGCACGTTCCCGTGACCCGTAGATTGATCTTGACTGTCCTGCTTTGTTTTCTAATTTTTCTCGCAGGTCATGCGTGTAGCCCCGGGCCTTCGTGCTTTTGTTTGTTTGGCAATGGGGTGCGGGCTGGCGTTCGGGCTGATATGCCGCTTTGTCTTGGCCACGAGGTGGCCGGTCAGCTGCATCCTGCGCTGGTAGTGTAGGCTCTAGTGCCTCCTCCTCGAGTTGAGGTAACAACCTGCGCTTTGGGTAACTTTTGGTTGGGTGCTCGAGTCCGTATTCATCGGCTGCCAGGACCTCGATCCATCTATCAGTTAGCAGATCTTGATCAACTTGGCTGCTGCTTTTTCGTCAGCTTTTTGCAGTGGCTATAAGCCGGCGCTCGAAACGCTCCTGCTTGACTGGGTCCTCAGGCACGATGAATTCCTCGTTGCCGAGGCTCACCTCGTCTTCGGAGAGGGGCATGTAATTGTCATCCTCCGAGTCTCCATCCATTGCCTATTTATCAAGGCTAACTTGCCCATCCTTCCGTCCGGCATGCTCGAAGCTTGGCTGGGCGGGATTGTTTTTGTCTTCGGTACCATCCGGAGTGCTATTGTCTCTTGTGCCGGTATCGCCATTTTTGCTATGGCGGGGCTTAGAGCGGTGCCGCCGGCGCTTAGATTGCTTCTCGAGGGGATTATCCTTCGTTGCCTCGTCGCCATTGCTTTCTTTGGGCGTGTCCACTATATATATATATATATATATATATATATATATATATATATATATATATATCATATGATGAGGTGGTTGTCCAGCGTCCTTTGGGCGGTGGATCCTGTTCTTCTCCGGCATCGTCCTCCATACCGTCGATGTCTTTGCAGTCGAAATCGAGCATGTCGGTTAAGTTGTCGACATTGGCTATTAAGTGGGTGGTGGGTGGGTAACAAATGTCTTCGTTGTCCGCTTCCCACTCAAGCCGGACATAGTTCGGCCAAGAGTCTCCTCACAGGGAGAGAGATTTCAGTGAATTTAGCACGTCACCCAAGGGCGAGTGCTGAAAGATATCCGCGGAGGTAAACTCCATGATCGGTGCCTAATCAGATTAGATACGCACGGATGTACGCGGTTCAGAGCCTATGGTCAGAGAAGAGTCCGAGGGTCCGACGACACAGACCTCATTGGAGGCGAAGTCTATGTTTGGCTCAATTGTCGAAGAGTGTGCGGCCTCCGCGGCGGGGTCTATCCACCCGTCCTCGGATGGCACGATCTGCTCAGGATCTAAGGCCAGGGCAGCTGCAGGTGCACTCTCCTAAACACCGTCTGACGGCAGATCTAAGTCATGCTCATCGTGACTCTACGGCGCACCTGCCATGGGCTCGAATCCGTCGAAGATCAAGTCTCCGCGGATGTCAGCAGTATAGTTTAGGCTTCCAAACCTGACCTGACGGCCAAGGGTGTAGCTATCGATCTGCTCCAGATGGCCAAGCGAGTTGGCCAGCAGTGCGAAGCCGCCGAATATGAAGATCTGTCTGGGGAGGAAAACCTCACCCTGGATCACATTGTTGTGGATGATTGAAGGAGTCATCAAGCCTTATCGTGACGACACAGTGGAACTCTCAATGAAAGCACTAATGTCGATGTCAAAACCGGCGGATCTCGGGTAGGGGGTCCCGAACTGTGCATCTAAGGCTAATGGTAACAGGAGGCGGGGGACACAATGTTTACCCAGGTTCGGGCCCTCTCGATGGAGGTAATACCCTACTTCCTGCTTGATTGATCTTGATGATATGAGTATTACAATAGTTGATCTACCACGAGATCATAGAGGCTAAACCCTAGAAGCTAGCCTATGACTATGATTGTTGTTGTCCTACGGACTAAACCCTCCGGTTTATATAAACACTGGAGGGGGATAGGGTTACACAGAGTCGGTTACAGAGAAGGAAATCTACATATCCGAATTGCCAAGCTTGCCTTCCACGCAAAGGAGAGTCCCACCCGGACACGGGATGAAGTCTTCAATCTTGTATCTTCATAGTCCAACAGTCCGGCTGTCTGAGGACCCCCTAATCCTGGATTCCCTCAGGCACGGCCCCTCTTTCCCTCTCCCTCTCCTTCTCCTTCCTTCCCCTTCCCCCTTCCTAGTAGGACTAGGAAAGGATGAATCTGATGCATCTCCAACGTATCTATAATTTTTTATTGCTCCATGCTACTTTATCTACTATTTTAGGCAATATTGGGCTTTATTATCCACTTTTATATTATTTTTGGGACTAACCTGTTAACCGGAGGCCCAGCCCAGATTTGCTATTTTATGCCTATTTTAGTGTTTCGAGGAAAAGGAATATCAGACGGAGTCAAAACGGAACAAAATCAACTGGAGAAGTTATTTTTGGAAGGAAACCCACCTGATAGACTTGGACCCCATGTCAGAAGATACGGGAGGTGCTCACGAGGGTGGGGGCGCGCCCTCCCCCCTGGGCGCGCCCCCTGCCTCGTGGGACCCCCGTAGCTCCACCGACGTTCTCCCTGCACCCATATATACCTGCGTAGCCTAAAACTTCCAGAACAGAAAATAGATCGGGAGTTCCGCCGCCGCAAGCCTCTGTAGCCACCAAAAACCAATCGGGACCCCGTTCCGGCACCCTGCCAGAGGGGGATCCCATCACCGGTGGCCATCTTCGTCATCTCGGCGCTATCCATGACGAGGAGGGAGTAGTTCATGAAGGAAATATGCCCTAGAGGCAATAATAAAGTTATTATTTATTTCCTTATTTCATGATAAATGTTTATTATTCATGCTAGAATTGTATTAACCGGAAACATGATACATGTGTGAATACATAGACAAACATAACGTCACTAGTATGCCCCTACTTGACTAGCTCATTAATCAAAGATGGTTATGTTTCCTAACCATAACATGTGTTGTCATTTGATTAATGGGATCACATCATTAGGAGAATGATGTGATTGACATGACCCATTCCGTTAGCCTAGCACTTGATCGTTTAGTATACTGCTATTGCTTTCTTCATGACTTATACATGTTCCTGTAACTATGAGAATTATGCAACTCCCGTTTACCGGAGGAACACTTTGGGTACTACCAAACATCACAACGTAACTGGGTGATTATAAAGGAGTACTACAGGTGTCTCCGAATGTACATGTTGAGTTGGCGTATTTCGAGATTAGGTTTTGTCCCTCCGATTGTCGGAGAGGTATCTCTAGGCCCTCTCGGTAATGCACATCACTATAAGCCTTGCAAGCAATGTAGCTAATGAGTTAGTTACGGAATGATGCATTACGTAACGAGTAAAGAGACTTGCCGGTAACGAGATTGAACTAGGTATTGGATACCGACGATCGAATCTCGGGCAAGTAACATACCGATGACAAAGGGAACAACGTATGTTGTTATGCGGTTTGACCGATAAAGATCTTCGTAGAATATGTAGGAACCAATATGGGCATCCAGGTCCCGCTATTGGTTATTGACCGAGAATAGTTCTAGGTCATGTCTACATAGTTCTCGAACCCGTAGGGTCCGCACGCTTAACGTTACGATGACAGTTTTATTATGATTTTATAAGTTTTGATGTACCGAAGTTTGTTCGGAGTCCCGGATGTGATCACGGACATGACGAGGAGTCTCGAAATGGTCGATACATAAAGATCGATATATTGGGAGCCTATGTTTAGACATCGGAACCGTTCCGAGTGAAATCGGCATTTTACCGGAGTACCGGGAGGTTACCGGAACCCCCCAGGGGGTTATTGGGCCTACATGGGCCTAGAGGGAGAAGAGGGAAGGAGGCAGGAGGGGGCCGCATGCCCCTCCCCTTCCTAGTCCGAATAGGACAAGGGAAGGGGGCGGCGCCCCCCCCCCTTTCCTTCCCCTCTTCCTCCTCCTTCCCCCCTTCTCCTACTCCAACTTGGAAAGAAGGGAGTCCTACTCCCGATGGGAGTAGGACTCCCCCCTTGGCGCGCCCTCCTTGGCCGGCTGCCTCCTCCCCCCTGGCTCCTTTATATACGGGGGCGGGGGGTCACCCCAAACACACAAGTTGACCTACGGATCGTTCCTTAGCCGTGTGCGGTGCCCCCCTCCAGCATATTCCACCTCGGTCATATCGTCGCGGAGTTTAGGCGAAGCCTTGCGCTGGTAGAACATCATCATCGTCACCACGCCGTCGCGCTGACGGAACTCATCTTCGGAGCTTTGCTGGATCGGAGCCCGGAGATCGTCATCGAGATGAACGTGTGCTGAACTCGGAGGTGACGTACGTTCGGTGCTTGGATCGGTCGGATCGTGAAGACGTACGACTACATCAACAGCGTTGTCATAGCGCTTCGCTTCGGTCTCACGAGGGTACGTGGACAACACTCTCCCCTCTCGTTGCTATGCCATCACCATGATCTTGCGTATGTGTAGGAATTTTTTTGAAATTACTACGTTCCCCAACAGTGTCATCCGAGCCTAGGTTTTATGCGTTGATGTTATATGCACGAGTAGAACACAAGTGAGTTATGGGCGATATAAGTCATACTGCTTACCAGCATGTCATACTTTGGTGCAGCGGTATTGTGAGATGAAGTGGCCCGGATCGACATTACACGTACGCTTACACGAGACTGGTTTCACCGTTACGAGCACTCGTGCTTAAAGGTGGCTGGCGGGTGTCTGCCTCTCTCACTTTAGCTGAATCGAGTGTGGCTACGCCCGGTCCTTGCGAAGGTTAAAACAGCACTAACTTGACGAACTATCGTTGTGGTTTTGATGCGTAGGTAGAACGGTTCTTGCTAAGCCCGTAGCAGCCACGTAAAATTTGCAACAACAAAGTAGAGGACGTCTAACTTGTTTTTGCAGGGCATGTGTGATGTGATATGGTCAAGACGTGATGCTATATTTTATTGTATGAGATGATCATGTTTTGTAACGAAGTTATCGGCAATGGCGGCAGGAGCCATATGGTTGTCGCCTTAATGTATGAAATGCAAGCATACTGTAATTGCTTTACTTTATCACTAAGCGGTAGCGATAGTCGTAGAAGCAATAGATGGCGTAACGACAACGATGCTACGATGGAGATCAAGGTGTCGCGCCGGTGACGATGGTGATCACGACGGTGCTTTGGAGATGGAGATCACAAGCACAAGAAGATGATGGCCATATCATATCACTTATATTGATTGCATGTGATGTTTATCCTTTATGCATCTTATCTTGCTTTGATTGACGGTAGCATTTTAAGATGATCTCTCACTTAATAATCAAGAAGTGTTCTCCCTGAGTATGCACCATTGCGAAAGTTCTTCGTGCTGAGACACCACGTGATGATCGGGTGTGATAGGCTCTACGTTCAAATACAACGGGTGCAAAACAGTTGCACACGCGGAATACTCAGGTCATACTTGACGAGCCTAGCATATACAGATATGGCCTCGGAACACGGAGACACGTGATGATCGGACATGGTTTAGTTGATTTGGATCACGTGATCACTTAGATGACTAGAGAGATGTCTGTCTAAGTGGGAGTTCTTAAGTAATATGATTAATTGAACTTAAAGTTATCATGAACTTAGTCCTGGTAGTATTTTGCAAATTATGTTGTAGATCAATAGCTTGCGTTGTTGCTTTCATATGTTTATTTTGATATGTTCCTAGAGAAAATTGTGTTGAAAAATGTTAGTAGCAATGATGCGGATTTGATCCGTGATCTGAGGTTAATCCTCATTCTTTGCCGGAAGAATTATGTCCTTAATGCACCGCTAGGTGAGCGGACCTATTGCAGGAGCGGATGCAAGCGTTATGAGCGTTTGGCTAGCTCAATATGATGACTACTTGATAGTTTAGTGCACCATGCTTAACGGCTTAGAATCGGGACTTGAAGGCGTTTTGAGCGTCATGGACCATATGAGATGTTCCAGAATTGAAGTTAATATTTCCAGCAAATACCGAGTTGAGAGATATGAAGTCTCCAACAAGTTCTATAGCTAAAAGATGGAGGAGAATCGCTCAACTAGTGAGCATGTCCTCGTATGCAGGTACTTCAATCGCTTGAATCAAGTGGGAGTTAATCTTCCAGATAAGATAGTGATTGACAGAATTCTCTAGTCACCATCACTAACTTACTAGAACCTCGTGATGAACTATAGTATGCAAGGGATGACGAAAATGATTCCCGAGCTCTTTGTGATGTTGAAATCGACGAAGGTAGAAATCAAGAAAGAGCATCAAGTGTTGATGATTAACAAGACCACTAGTTTCAAGAGAAGGGCAAAGGGAAAGAAAGGGAACTTCAAGTGGAAAGACAAGCAAGTTGTCACTCCTGCAAAGAAGCCCAAAGCTGGACCATAGCCTGAAACTGAGTGTTTAGGCGCAAATGGTCCTTTGGGCGGAAATGCCCTATATATTTGGTGGATAAGAAGGATGGCAAAGTGAACAAGGGTATATTTGATATACAGGTGTTTGATGTGTGCCTTACTAGTGTTTATAGTAGCCCCTGAGTATTTGATACTTGTTCAGTTGCTAAGATTAGTAAGTCGAAACAGGAGTTACATAATAAACAAAGACTAGTTGAGAGGAAGTGACGATGAGTGTTGGAAATAGTTCCAAGAATGATATGATCATCATCGCACACTCCCTATAACTTTCGAGATTAGTGTTGAACCTAAATAAATGTTGTTTGGCGTTTGCGTTGAGCATGAATATGATTTGATCATGTTTTTGCAATACGGTTATTCATTTAAAGTCAGAGAATAATTGTTGTTCTGTTTACATGAATAATACCTTCAATGGTCATACACCCAATGAACATAGTTTGTTGGATCTCGATCGTAGTGATACACATATTCAAAATATTGATGCCAAAAGATGAAAAGTTAATAATGATAGTGTAACTTATTTATGGCACTGCCGTTTGGATCATATCGGTGTAAAGCGCATGAAGAAACTCCATAAAGATGGATTTTCGGAATCACTTGGTTATGAATCATTTGATGCTTGCGAACCGTGCCTTTTGGGCAAGATGACTAAAACTCCGTTCTCCGGAACAATGGAACAAGCTACTGACTTATTGGAAATAATACATACCGATGTATGCGATCCAATGAGTGTTGATGCTCGTGGCAAGTATCATTATTTTCTGACCTTCACAAGATGATTTGAGCAGATATGGGTATATCTACTTGATGAAACATAAGTCTGAAATAGTTGAAAAGTTCAAAGAATTTCAGAGTGAAGTGGAGAATCATCGTAACAAGAAAATAAAGTTTCTACGATCTGATCGTGGAGGAGAATATTTGAGTTATGAGTTTGGCCTTCATATAAAACAATGTGGAATAGTTTCACAGCTCACGCCACCTGGAACACCAAAACGCTATGGTGTGCCCGAACGTCGTAACCGAACTTTATTAGATAAGGTGCGATCTATGATGTATCTTACCGATTTACCACTATTGTTTTGGGGTTATGCATTAGAGACAGTTGCATTCACTTTAAATAGGGCACCATCGAAATCCGTTGAGACGACGCCTTATGAACTGTGGTTTGGCAAGAAACCAAAGTTGTCGTTTCTTAAAGTTTGGGGTTGCGATGCTTATGTGAAAAAGTTTCATCCTGATAAGCTCAAACCCAAATCGGAGAAGTGCGTCTTCATAGAATACCCAAAGGAAACTGTTGGGTACACCTTCTATCACAGATCCGAAGGCAAAATATTCGTTGCTAAAAATGGATCCTTTCCAGGGAAGGAGTTTCTCTCGAAAGAAGTGAGTGGGAGGAAAGTAGAACTTGATGAGGTAATTGTACCTTCTCCCTTATTGGAAAGTAGTTCATCACAAAAATCAGTTCCAGTGATTCCTACACCAATTAGTGAGGAAGCTAATGATGATGATCATGAAACTTCAGATCAAGTTACTAAAAAACCTCGTAGGTCTTCTAGAGTACGGTCCGCACCAGATTGGTACGGTAATCCTGTTCTGAAAGTCATGTTACTAGACCATGGTAAACCTACGAACTATGAGGAAGCGATGATGAGCCCAGATTCCGCGAAATGGCTTGAGGCCATGAAATCTAAGATGGGATCCATGTATGAGAACAAAGTATGGACTTTGATTGACTTGCTCGATGATCAGCAAGCCATGTTAAATAAATGGATCTTCAAGAGGAAGACGGACACTGATAGATGTGTTACTATCCACTAAGTTTGACTTATTGCAAAAGGTTTTCAACAAGTTCAAGGGGTTGAATACGATGAGATTTTCTCACTCGTATCGATGCTTAAGTCTGTCCGAATCATGTTAGCAATTGCCACATTTTATGAAATCTGGCAAATGGATGTCAAAACTGCATTCCTTAATGGATTTATTAAAGAAGAGTTGTATATGATGCAATCAGAAGGTTTTGTCAATCCTAAAGGTGTTAACAAAGTATGCAAGCTCCAGCAATCCATCAATGGACTAGTGCAAGCATCTCGGAGTTGGAATATACACTTTGATGAGTGGATCAAAGCATATGGTTTTATACAGACTTTTGGAAAGGCCTGTATTTACAAGAAAGTGAGTGGGAGCACTACAGCCTTTCTGATAAGTATATGTGAATGACATATTGTTAATCAGAAATAATGTAGAATTATTCTGCAAAGCATAAAGGAGTATTTGAAAGGAGTTCTTTAAAATAAAGACCTCAGTAAAGCTACTTACATATTGAGCATCAAGATCTATTGAGATAGATCAAGACGCTTGATAAGATTTTCAATGAGCACATACCTTGACAAGTTTTTGAAATAGTTCAAAATGGAACAGTCAAAGAAAGAGTGCCTGTGTTGCAAAGGTATGAAATTGAGTAACTCAAATCCCGACCACGGCAGAAAATAGAAAGAGAATGAAAGTCATTCCCTATGCATCAGTCATAGGTTCTATAAAAGTATGCCATGCTATGGACCAGACCTATTGTATACTCTGCCCTGGTTTGGCAAGGGAGTACAATAGTGATCTAGAAGTAGATCACTGGACATTGGTCAGAATTATCCTTAGTGGAATAAGGATATGTTTCTCAATTATGGAGGTGACAAAAGGTTCGTAGTAAAGGGTTACGTCGATACAAGTTTTGGCACTAATCCAGATGACTCTAAGTCTTAATCTGGATACATATTGAAAGTGGGAGCAATTAGCTATAGTAGCTCCATGCAGAGCATTGTAGACATAGAATATTTGCAAAATACATACGGCTCTGAATGTGATAGACCTGTTGACTAAACTTCTCTCACGAGCAAAACATGATCATACCTTAGTACTCTTTGGGTGTTAATCACATAGCGATGTGAACTAGATTATTGACTCTAGTAAACCCTTTGCGTGTTGATCACATGACAATGTGAACTATGGGTATTAATCACATACAGATGTGAATATTGGTGTTAAATCACATGGCGATGTGAACTAGATTATTGACTCTAGTGCAAGTGGGAGACTGAAGGAAATATGCCCTAGAGGCAATAATAAAGTTATTATTTATTTCCTTATTTCATGATAAATGTTTATTATTCATGCTAGAATTGTATTAACCGGAAACATGATACATGTGTGAATACATAGACAAACAAAAGGTCACTAGTATGCCTCTACTTGAATAGCTCATTAATCGAAGATGGTTATGTTTCCTAACCATAGACATGTGTTGTCATTTGATTAATGGGATCACATCATTAGGAGAATGATGTGATTGACATGACCCATTCCGTTAGCCTAGCACTTGATCGTTTAGTATAATGCTATTGCTTTCTTCATGACTTATACATGTTCCTGTAACTATGAGAATTATGCAACTCCCGTTTACCGGCGGAACACTTTGGGTACTACCAAACATCACAACGTAACTGGGTGATTATAAAGGAGTACTACAGGTGTCTCCGAAGGTACATGTTGAGTTGGCGTATTTCAAGATTCGGTTTTGTCACTCCGATTGTCGGAGAGGTATCTCTGGGCCCTCTCGGTAATGCACATCACTATAAGCCTTGCAAGCAATGTAGCTAATGAGTTAGTTACGGAATGATGCATTATGTAACGAGTAAAGAGACTTGCCGGTAACGAGATTGAACTAGGTATTGGATACCGACGATCGAATCTTGGGCAAGTAACATACCGATGACAAAGGGAACAACGTATGTTGTTATGCGGTTTGACAGATAAAGATCTTCGTAGAATATGTAGGAACCAATATGGGCATCCAGGTCCCGCTATTGGTTATTGACCGAGAATAGTTCTAGGTCATGTCTACATAGTTCTCGAACCCGTAGGGTCCGCACGCTTAACGTTACGATGACAGTTTTATTATGAGTTTATAAGTTTTGATGTACCGAAGTTTGTTCGGAGTCCCGGATGTGATCACGGACATGACGAGGAGTCTCGAAATGTTCGAGACATAAAGATAGATATATTGGAAGCCTCTGTTTGGACATCGGAACCGTTCCAGGTGAAATCGGCATTTTACCGGAGTACCGGGAGGTTACCGGAACCCCCCGGGGGGTTATTGGGCCTACATGGGCCTCGAGGGAGAAGAGGGAAGGAGGGAGGAGGGGGCCACGCGCCCCTCCCCTTCCTAGTCCGAATAGGACAAGGGAAGGGGGCGGCGCCCCCCCTTTCCTTCCCCTCTTCCTCCTCCTTCCCCCCTTCTCCTACTCCAACTTGGAAAGAAGGGAGTCCTACTCCCGGTGGGAGTAGGACTCCCCCCTTGGCGCGCCCTCCTTGGCCAGCCGCCTCCTCCCCCCTGGCTCCTTTATATACGGGGGCGGGGGGTCACCCCAAACACACTAGTTGATCTACTGATCGTTCCTTAGCCGTGTGTGGTGCCCCCCTCCACCATATTCCACCTCGGTCATATCGTCGCGGAGTTTAGGCAAAGCCCTGCGCCGGTAGAACATCAACATCGTCACCACGCCGTTGTGCTGATGGAACTCATCTCCGGAGCTTTGCTAGATCGAAGCCCGGAGATCGTCATCAAGCTGAACGTGTGCTGAACTCGGAGGTGCCGTACGTTCGGTGCTTGGATCGGTCGGATCGTCAAGACGTACGACTACATCAACCGCATTGTCATAATGCTTCCGCTTATGGTCTATGAGGGTACGTGGACAACACTCTCCCCTCTCGTTGCAATGCCATCACCATGATCTTGCGTGTGCGTAGGAAATTTTTTGAAATTACTACGTTCCCCAACAGTTCACCCTCGGGGCTGAGGGTATGTACCAGTAGCTATGTGTTTGATCTCTCTCTCTCGTGTTCTCTCTCATGTTCCATCTATGGCACGATCTTGATGTATCCCGAGCTTTTCTATTGTAGTTGGATCTTATGATGTTTCTCCCCCTCTACTCTCTTGTGATGAATTGAGTTTCCCCTTTGAAGTTTTCTTATTGGATTGAGTCTTTTATGAACACTTGATGTATGTCTTGCGTGGGATAACCGTGGTGACAATGGGTTATTCTATTGATCCACTTGATGTATGTTTTGGTGATCAACTTGCGGGTTTCGTGACACTTGGGAACCTATGCATAGGGGTTGGCACACGTTCTTGACTCTCCGGTAGAAACTTTGGGGCACTCTTTGAAGTACTTTTATGTTGGTTGGATGAATCTGAGATTGTGTGATGCATATCGTATAATCATGCCCACGGATACTTGAGGTGACAATGGAGTATCTAGGTGACATTAGGGTTTTGGTTGATTTGTATCTTAAGGTGTTATTCTAGTACGAACTCTTTTATAGATCGATCCGAAAGAATAGCTTTGTGGTGGTTTCGTACCTGATCATAATCTCTACGTTTGTTCTCCGCTATTAGTGGCTTTGGAGTGACTCTTTGTTGCATGTTGAGGGCTTGTCATATGTTCTATCTATGTTATTATTGTTGAGAGAACTTGCACTAGTGAAAGTATGAACCCTAGGCCTTGTTTCCTATCATTGCAATACCGTTTACGCTCACATTTATCACTTGTTACCTTGCTATTTTATTATTTCAGATTACAAATACCTTTATCTACCATCTATTTTGCACTTGTATCACCATCTCTTTGCCGAACTAGTGCACCTATACAATTTACCATTGTATTGGGTGTGTTGGGGACACAAGAGACTTTTTGTTATTTGGTTGCAGGGTTGCTTGAGAGAGACCATCTTCATCCTACGCCTCCTACGGATTGATAAACCTTAGGTCATCCACTTGAGGGAAATTTTCTACTGTCCTACAAACCTATGCACTTGCAGGCCCAACAACGTCTACAAGAAGAAGGTTGTGTAGTAGACATCAAGCTCTTTTCTGGCGCCGTTGCCGGGGAGGCTAGGTAAGTGAATGTATATCTTTAGATCTTGCAATTGAATCTTTTTGTTTCTTGTTTTAGCACTAGTCTGGTTTATAAAAGAAAACTACAAAAAAGGGAGTTGAGTTTGTCTCATACGCTTCACCTTTTTAATATCTTTCGTGAGTATGATGGAAAGGATAATTGTGCTCCAGTGCTTGAAGAAGAAATCTATAGAATGTTTGGTACTAAATTTTTGAATGATGAGCATGATGGCAATGTTGTTAATATGAATTCCTTGAATATGCATGATGCTAATGATATGCAAAGCCACAAGCTTGGGGAAGCTATGTTTGATGGAGATGATATTTTTTGTCCCCCAAACTTTGATGAGCAAATTTACTATGATGAAAGCATGCCTCCTATCTATGATGATTATTGTGATGATACGTATGCTATAAAGAAAAAGTTTGCTTATGTGGAGAGTAGAAAATTTTCTATGCTTGTAGATCATGAAAAGAATGCTTTAGGTGCTGGTTATTGTTGAATTCATTCATGATGCTACTGAAAATTATTATGAGGGAGGAACATATGCTTGTAGGAATTGCAATAATGTCAAGTTTCCTCTCTATGTGCAAAATCTTGAAGTTATGCTTGTTGTGCCATCCTATGCTAGTTGATTATTGTTCCCATAAGTTGTTTGCTCACAAAATCCCTATGCATAGGAAGTGGATTAGGCTTAAATGTGCTAGCCATATGCTTCATGATGCTCCCGTTATGTTTCAATTCTTATCTTTTATGTGAGCATCATTGTCAGCATAATGCCTAGCTAAAAGGCATTAAAGAAAAATGCTTGTTGGGAGACAACCCAATATTTATCCTTACTGTTTTTGTGTGTCCACATGATTATGATACTGTAGTAATCATGTTTTATAGCTTTTGTTTCAATAAAGTGCCATGTAGAACCTTTGGGAAGACTTGGGTGAAGTTTATATGCTTGCTGTGAAAAACAGAAACTCCAGCGCTCACAAGATTAGCTGCCATTTTTTACTGGAGAGTGATTTTAGGTTGATTCTTTCTGCAGATGATTAATAGACAAATTTCTCAGGTCCACAAATTTATTTCATAATTTTTGGGGTTCCATAAGTATACGTTTTATACATATTACTACAGACTGTTCTGTTTTTGACAGATTCTGTTTTCTATGTGTTGTTTGCTTATTTTGATGAATCTATGAGTAGTATCGGAGGGTATGAACCATAGTTAAGTTGGAGTACAGTAGATATTACACCAATATGAATTTAGAATGAGTTCATTACAGTACCTAAGTGGTGGTTTTATTTTCTTATACTAACGGAGCTTACGAGTTTTGTTTTGAGTTTTGTGTGGTTGAAGTTTTCAAGTTTTGGGTAAAGATTCGATGGACTATGGAATAAGGAGTGGAAAGAGCCTAAGCTTGGGGATGCCCAAGGCACCCCAAGGTAATATTCAAGGACAACCAAGCAACTAAGCTTGGGGATGCCTCGGAAGGCATCCCCTCTTTCGTCTTCGTTCATCAGTAACTTTACTTGGAGCTATATTTTTATTCGCCACATGATATGTGTTTTGCTTGGAGCCTCATTTTCTCTTGTTAGTTTTTGCTTGCTGTTAGTTAGAATGATGTTTTTCTTCTTTAGGTTCAATAAAAAGGTCAAGGATAGCCTTTGCCATGCTTATTTTGCTAGTTTGCATGTTGCTGTTTGAAAACAGAAAGTTTACCGCTGTTGCAAAAATTCCCTAGAAAAGTCAGAGCATGATCTAACATTTAATCGTTTTGCATATTAAGCTCTGATACATTTATTACAGTGGGAAATTTAGTTCATAATTTTTGGAGTCAGGGAAGTATTGATACTCCTGCATTCTTTACAGACTGTACTGTTTTGGCAGATTGCTGTTATGGTTGCATTGTTTGCACATGTTTGCTTGTTTAATGATTCTATTTGTAGATAGGAGTATTAAATATACAGAGGAATTTAGTATTCAATGTTGAATAATAATGTTAGTGATTTGTTACAGTAGAAAATGATAAGGTTTTGCATTGGTTTATACTAACCTATCTCACGAGTTCTTGTTGAGTTTATTGTGAATGAAGCTTTTGATAAAAAAGAGAAACCATGATATGAGAGGAATTAAGGAGACGCAAAAGTTCAAGCTTGGGGATTCCCCAAGGCACCCCAAGATAATATTTCAAGAAGTCTCAAGCATCTAAGCTTGGGGATGCCCCGGTAGGCATCCCACCTTTCTTCTTCAACAACTATCGGTTAGTATCGGTTGAGCCTAAGTTTTTGCTTCTTCACATGAGTTGTGCTATCCTTGCAATGTAGTTTTCTTTAGCTTTGCTTGATGTTTGAATAAGTATCAAGATCTGAAATTCTTTAATGAGAGAGAGCCTTACACAAATTGGAATTTGCTAGAATACTCTATGTGCTTCACTTATATCTTTTGAGCTTGATAGTTTTTGCTCATAGTACTTCACTTATATCCTTTGAGCATGATAATTTTTGCTCTAGTACTTCACTTATATCTTTTAGAGCACGGTGGTGGATTTTTATAAAGAAACTAGATCTCTCATGCTTCACTTAGATTATTTTGAGAGTCATTAATAGCATGGTAATTTGCTTAATGTTAATATACTTAGTGTTCAAGATATGTGAAACTTTCTCTTGAGTGAATTGAATACTAAGATAAATTTAATGCTTAATAATTGTTTTGAGATATGGAGGTAATAATATCAAAGTCGTGCTAGTTGAGTAGTTGTGAATTTGAGAAATACTTGTGTTGAAGTTTGCAAGTCCCGTAGCATGCATGTATGGGTAAAGTTGTGTAACAAATTTGAAGCATGAAGTGTACCTGGCTTGTGCATCCTTATGAGTGGCGGTCGGGGACGAGCGATGGTCTTTTCCTACCAATCTATCCCCCTAGGAGCATTGTGCGTAGTACACTATTTTGATGGCTTCTAAATTTTTGCAATAAGTATATGAGTTCTTTTGACTAATGTTGAGTCCATGGATTATACGCACTCTCACCTTTCCACCGTTGCTAGCCTCTTCGGTACCGTGCATTGCCCTTTCTCACTTTGAGAGTTGGTGCAAACTTCGCCAGTGCATCCAAACCCCATGATATGATATGCTCTTTCACACATAAACCTCCTTATATATTCCTCAAAACAGCCACCATACCTACCTATTATGGCATTTCCATAGCCATTCCGAGATATATTGCCATGCAACTTTCCACCGTTCCATTCATCATGACATACTTTACTTTTGTCATATTGCCATTGCATAATCTTGTAGTTGACATCGTATTTGTGGCAAGGCCACCATGCATTATTTTTCATACATGTCACTCTTGATTCATTGCACCATCCCGGTACACCGCCGGAGGCATTCATATAGAGTCATATCTTGTTTTAGTTTCGAGTTGTAATATCAAGTTGTTGTAATAAAAGTGTGATGATCATCATTATTAGAGCATTGCCCCAGTGAGGAAAAGGATGATGGAGACTATGATTCCCCCACAAGTCGGGATGAGACTCCGGACGAATCAAAAAGAAAAAGAAAGGCCCAAAAAAAGAGAAAGGCCAAAATAAAAAAAGAAAGGCCCAAAAAAAATAAAAAAAATGAAAGAAAAAGAGAGAAGGGGCAATGTTACTATCCTTTTACCACACTTGTGCTTCAAAGTAGCACCTTGTTCTTCATGTAGTGAGTCTCATATATTTGTGCTTCAAAGTAGCACTATGTTATTCATATAGTGAGTCTCATATATTGTCTTGTTCATACTAGTGGGAATTTTTCATTATAGAACTTGGCTTGTATATTCCTACGATGGGCTTCCTCAAATACCCTAGGTCTTCATGAGCAAGCAAGTTGGATGCACACCCACTAGTTTTCTTTTGTTGAGCATTCATAGCTCTAGTGCATTCGTTGCATGGCAATCCCTACTCCTCATGTTGACATCAATTGATGGGCATCTCCATAGCCCGTTGATTATCCTCGTCAATATGAGACTTTCTCCTTTTTTGTCTTCTCCACAAAATCCCCATCATCATATTCTATTCCACCCATAGTGCTATATCCATGGCTCGCGCTCATCTATTGCGTGAAGGTTGAAAAAGTTTGAGATTATTTGAGTACGAAACAATTGCTTGGCTTGTCATCGGGGGTATAGAAGTTGGGAACATCTTTGTGTGACGAAAATGAAGCATAGCCTAACTATATGATTTTGTAGGGATGAACTTTCTTTGGCCATGTTATTTTGAGAAGACATGATTGCTTTGATTAGTATGCTTGAAGTATTATTATTTTTATGTCAATATGAACTTTTGTATTGAATCTTTCGGATCTGAATATTCATATCACAATTAAGAAGATTTACATTGAAATTATGCCAAAGTATCACTCCGCATCAAAAATTCTTCTTTTTATCATTTACCTACTCGAGGACGAGTAGGAATTAAGCTTGGGGATGCTTGATACGTCTCCAACGTATCTATAATTTTTGATTGCTCCATGCTACTTTATCTACTGTTTTAGGCAATATTGGGCTTTATTATACACTTTTATATTATTTTTGGGACTAACCTATTAACCGGTGGCCCAGCCCAGATTTGCCGTTTTATGCCTATTTCAGTGTTTCGAGGAAAAGGAATATCAGACGGAGTCAAAACAGAACGAAATCAAGCTGGAGAAGTTATTTTGGAAGGAAACCCACGATGGACTTGGACCCCACATCAGAAGATACGGGAGGTGCTCATGAGGGTGGGGGGCGCGCCTCCCCAGGCGCGTCCCCTACCTCGTGGGACCCCGTAGCTCCACCGACGTTCTCCTGCACCCATATATACCTCGTGCCTAAAACTTCCGAACAGAATATAGATTGGGAGTTCCGCGCCGCAAGCCTCTGTAGCCACCAAAACCAATGGGACCTGTTAGGCACCTGCCGGGGGGGATCCCATCACCGTGGCCATCTTCATCATCCGGTGCTATCCATGACGAGGAGGGAGTAGTTCACCCTCGGGGCTGAGGCTATGTACCAGTAGCTATGTGTTTGATCTCTCTCTCTCTCTCGTGTTCTCTCTCGTGTTCCATCTATGGCACGATCTTGATGTATCCCGAGCTTGGCTATTGTAGTTGGATCTTATGATGTTTCTCCCCCTCTACTCTCTTGTGATGAATTGAGTTTCCCCTTTGAAGTTTTCTTATTGCATTGAGTCTTTTATGAACACTTGATGTATGCCTTGCATGCGATAACCATGGTGACAATGGGTTATTCTATTGATCCACTTGATGTATGTTTGGGTGATCAACTTGCGGGTTTCGTGACACTTGGGAACCTATGCATAGGAGTTGGCACACGTTCTTGACTCTCCGGTAGAATCTTTGGGGCACTCTTTCAAGTACTTTTATGTTGGTTGGATGAATCTGAGATTGTGTGATGCATATCGTATAATCATGCCCACGGATACTTGAGGTGACAATGGAGTATCTAGGTGACATTAGGGTTTTGGTTGATTTGTATCTTAAGGTGTTATTCTAGTACGAACTCTTTTATAGATCGATCCGAAAGAATAGCTTTGTGGTGGTTTCGTACCTGACCATAATCTCTACGTTTGTTCTCCGCTATTAGTGGCTTTGGAGTGACTCTTTGTTGCATGTTGAGGGCTTGTCATATGTTATATCTATGTTATTATTGTTGAGAGAACTTGCACTAGTGAAAGTATGAACCCTAGGCCTTGTTTCCTATCATTGCAATACCGTTTACGCTCACAATTATCACTTGTTACCTTGCTGTTTTTATTATTTCAGATTACAAATACCTTTATCTACCATCTATTTCGCACTTGTATCACCATCCCTTCGCCGAACTAGTGCACCTATACAATTTACCATTGTATTGGGTGTGTTGGGGACACAAGAGACTTTTTGTTATTTGGTTGCAGGGTTGCTTGAGAGAGACCATCTTCATCCTACGCCTCCTACGGATTGATAAACCTTAGGTCATCCACTTGAGGGAAATTTGCTACTGTCCTACAAACCTGTGCACTTGCAGGCCCAACAACGTCTACAAGAAGAAGGTTGTGTAGTAGACATCAGAATCCTACTCCTACTAGGAGGAGGATTCCTCCTCTTCTTGGGGTGCACCAAGGCCGGCCGGCCTCCCCCTTGCTCCTTTATATACGGGGGCGGGGGGGGCACCCTAGAACACACAAGTTAATTGTTCCAAGCCGTGTGCGGTGCCCCCCTCCACCATATTCCACCTTGGTAATATCGTAGCGGTGCTTAGGCTAAGCCCTGCGTCGGTAACTTCATCATCACCGTCATCACACCGTCGTGCTGACGAAACTCTCCCTCGGCCTCGACTGGATCAAGAGTACAAGGGATGTCATCAAGCTGAACGTGTGCAGAACTCGCAGGTGTCGTGCGTTCGGTACTTGGATCGGTCGGATCGTGAAGACGTTCGACTACATCAACCGCATTGATATAACGCTTCCGCTTACGGTCTAGCTACAAGGGTACGTGGACGACACTCTCCCCTCTCGTTGCATCATCATGATCTTGCGTGTGCGTAGGATTTTTTTTTTGAAATTACTATGTTCCCCAACATTTCTTGCATGGGACCTATAAATTTACCCAAGGACACACATGTGGTTTTTCAACCAACTTTGGTGCACTGGAGCATGTGCTTGTATTTCAAATTTGAATTATACACATTAAATGCGCAGAAACTCAATTAATGTATAAAAAAGGCCAAACGAATCCGGAATAATTCCAAAATTTAGCGCGATACTTCTATTTGGTCTAATCTGCCTGTGTAAAAAAATTAAGGCGGGAGAAGGCAGTGTACATATGTCGTTTCGCACACGGAGGTGACACATTCCCTTTCGGAACCACGAGCCTTCTTGAGGGAAGCTCCGGTTTGCAAGAAGCTTACACCAAAGCTTGTCCCAATTCGGCCAAAAAAATTACAGCAGCATTTTGATGCCATGTCATGACACCGTGCAAAGTTTCATGATTTTCAGACGTGTTTTGGATTTACAGGAATTAAAAAAACCAAGTTTCTCAATCTTTTCAGCCGAGCCACGACGCCCAGATGTTTGAATTTCATTCTCATTTATTCCATGGGACCTATAAATTCACCCCAAAGACACACATGTGATTTTTCAACAAATTTTGGTGCATTGGAGCATATGCTTGTAGTTCAAATTTGAATTATGCACATTAAATGCGCAGAAACTCAATTAATGCATAATATGCCAAACGAACCCGAAATAATTCCAAATTTAAACACGACACTTATGTACTAGTTGCATGCTCACTGTACGTAAATGTTCTAGCAATTCAAACACCATCCTTTCCCTCCGTAACACCATTTTGTCTTTCAAAACATAATGAAAAAATCAGGTATACCACAAACAGTTTACTAGAAAGAATCATGTGGGATGCGATATAAAATATCTTGGCGCACCGTCTTGTCTGGCTTACGCAGGAAGCTTCGTCATCTATAGTCTACCGCCCCCGCTGGAACCACACTTGTGCGCCAGTTTCTCGCGGCACCGAGCGAAATTTTTTTGCCACCGTGGAAATATCTATCTCCCCACCCCCTCCCTCCTACCAAAAGCCACATTTCCACTATTCCTCCTTTCTTTCCAAGTTCAAACCTTCACTGCTGCTTACTGGCAGCTCAGCTTCCTCGTTGGCGGCCCTTCTTCTTGCAGAGCCGCCTCCTCGTTGGCGACCGTTCTTCTTGCAGCGCCGCCTCCTCGCCGGTGACCCTTCTTATTGTTGTGCCGCCTCCTTGCCACCATCCCTTCTTCTTGCTGCGCGGCCTCGTTGATATGGTCAGGTAATCCACACCCCACCCACACCATCCTCCTCCTTTCTCGTCCCACATGCCCCCACCTACGGTGGGACACCTTCCACCGAAATCACTGCCCCCCTCCTCCAATTAAGCGCCGCCCACAACCATTTTGCACGCAGTATAACCTGGAGCTAAGTAGCATATGGCCGCACGCGCGCACGAGGTCGCTATGGCTGCCATGCGTGTCGACCGCCATACCTTGGAGGAGCACCTCATCTTTGAGGCCACCATCGACACCGCCACGCGGTTGTCTACTTTAAAATACAGTTCATGCTGATTTCTCAAGGCCACCGCCAGTGCCTTCTAGTGATTTGTTCTCTGTAATGTTAATATGCAATCTAATGTCCAGTTAGCAGTTTGGTCCTCTGAAATGTAATGTTTAGTTAACACTTTGGTCCAACAATTGCGACATTTCATAGTACTGTTCTCAAGCATTCTTTGTTTTGTTAACTGTCTTATGTTCTAGTACATGTTTCTATTCTGCGATGTCATGCAAAGTTAACTATTTTGGTTCATTTGGTTTGCTATCCATTTAGCTGTTTGGTTCAGTTCTGCAATTCGATTTTTATTTGCTATGGGTACAATTTTGTATTGTTATGCATGTGACACCAATCGAATTTGGCTGTAATCAATACATATTCTACTGATAGTATGGCAACTCTCAGTTAACCTGATAAAGATCTTCCTTATGTGTGTTGCAGGGAAACAATGGGAGACACTGTGCTTTACCATCGAGGTTTGTTCAAGCAGGGTCCTTTGGCTAATAGCACATTATTGTGCAGTTGCAGGAATCATTCTAATATTTAGGTTTCTTACAATTTGGTCTTGCACATGTAGGTCCCTTTGTCGAGGCTTAGACCTCTTTGTTCGACCCATTTTGCATATGGGGAAATGAGATGTCCATGAATATCAGTCAAGTCAAGAAACTCAGAAAGATTGTTAGGATGAATAAACTTGCGACGAATAACAGCAAGATCTTTGTTTGCACAATGAAGAAGACATCGGTCAACTATAGGATGGTACCAACTCTTTTACCTTGTTTTTACCACTTGCGCCATTTTAAAATTTACAACAGCGATTTATGATAGCTTTCTTTTCAGTACTTTTCAAAGCAGTTCACTGATGATTACCTCTCAAACCAACTGCATGGTCAAGAGGTGAGGAAGGTATTCATTCAACACCCACGGTACAATATTGAATTCTTGCTGAAGAGGACGAAGGTTGGGTGGGCAATTATCCATAGCCATTATCCTAAAGTTGCAAGGACATTCAACATCACTGAAGGCTCAATATTTGCCTTACGCTTCGCAGATTTCGAGATGAGATTAAATGCATGCATTTCTTGTGTATGATGCTACTTTCCAAAGGTTTTTGACGCTGCATGTGAAACTTGGTGCTGTTGTGTAATGGCGTAACCGAGTGCCGAAGCTATCTGATGTAATTCGATTATGAAATCATGGTTGCTTTTATACGGATATGAAATATCTAGCGTGTTTTATAAGAAATATCAGTTTGATACTTTGATTAGTACATGGGTTATCCATAATAGGCTAATTACTCTGCTTATTGGGGTTTTCTATTGTAGACGGTTACTCAGACATCACACACGGTTTCTACAAAGTAGGCATGTTCGATCAACTAACAATCACACACGGCTTCCAGCAGCGAACTGTTTGTGTTAGGCCACCTTGCACAAACTTTTCCACACAAAGAACTGTGTATGATATACATACCTACAGAAATGTTTTTCTAGGATTCACCGTGTGGGATGTACATACCTATGGAAATGATTTTCTGGGATTCATCGTGTGGGATGTACATACCTACGGAAATGATTTTCTGGGATTCACCGTGTGGGATGTACATAACTACAGAAATGATTTTCTGGGATTCAGCGTGTGGGATGTACATACCTACGGAAATGATTTGGTTTCGATGCCTCGCCCGATCGCACACGGCCCCAGCCTGTGTCCCAAGAGAGCCCATCCCCGACGATTTCTGGGTCGTGTGGGAAGGACCCCCCTATCGCACACACTCACTTGGTGAAGGTTCCAAATGCCGTCGCGGAAAGGGGTTAAAAACCGTTTGTATAGCACGTCGTTGTACCAGTGCTACTCCCTCTGTACTGAAATAGTTGTAGTTGCGGGTTTCTTCGACCACATGAAAACAGTAAAAAGTACCAAACTACCCCAAATTTTAAATTCATGTCGCTGGGGATCATCGTCTTCCTCCATCCACCAAGATCCTCTACCCCTCCATCGTCCTCAGCTCCCTTAACCTCCGTCGCAGTTCCGGCTTTCTTCCCCGCCGGTCGTAGCTCCCTCGCCGGCTGCCTTCCTCCGCTCCAATTGAGAGCCCGAGGTCAGCCACTGCTACGCCATCCACCATAGCTCTGGCGTCCTTCTCGAATTGATTGATAGCTCCGATCCTCTGCTGCTCCTCTGCTCCTCTCGAATTAACCCACAGCTCTGATCCTCTGTTTCTCGCCTTAAGCCCGAAGTCTGCTGCTGCTCCTCTCGTCTCATGGTGCTCGTCGCCTGCTGCCGTTAGTAACCCTTTCACCTGGCTGGAGACCTGAATTTTTTGTGTGAAAATCCCATAAGATTGGAGTGATTTCGAACTAAAGTTTTCAATTCCCTCATAAGTGCAAAAGGAGAGTAATTGATGTAGGTTCTTCCGCTCTGCTGCTCGATACCTTGGTTTGGAGTAATTGGAGGAACAGATACTTGGTACTCCAGCTTTGAGTGATCTGCAGATTGGAGTACTTGGTTCTTCAGCTTGACCCTCTGTTATTCCACTTGACTAGTTCATCAAGTAAATTGTGGTCAGATATGAAGATCACACTCGAGAAAACTGTTACTCTGAATGTTCCACAATAGAAAATTGATCACAGGAATAGCAACAACAACAAGATCAATTGTGTGAACAGCAATAACAGTAAGATCAATTGACAAACCAGGAGTAGGTGAGTTGCTCCATTTTAAGTAATAGTATTTTTTTCCACAATGACTTGCTTTCCATTTAACTTGATTTACTGTTAACATGACATTTCTTGATTTACTACTAACTTGACATCTACGGTCAGTTTAAAAATGTTCACAAGAAGCAATATATGGTCAGCATGAAAATGGCTGATTTACTCCATTTTTAAAACAACTAACACAGTTACACAAAACAACTGACACAAATAAATGCCAAATTTGTATGTTCAGTATGGTGCTTTGCTGAATTTATATGCACATGGGTGCATAAAAATTCAGTTAAGTGCTTTTTAAACCACTTTGTTGAATAAAAATCCAGCTAAGTGCTTCTACTTCTTCATCTTGTCCTTGTTCTTCTTCTACTTGTTCTTCTTCTACTTCTTCTTCTTCTTGTACTTGTTCTTCTTCTACTTCTACTTGTTCTTCTTGTTCTTGCTCTTCTTCAACTTCTACTTCTACTTCTACTTCTACTTCTTCTTGTACTTGTTCTTCTTTCTCTTAAAATTAACTGAAAAGATTTCATTTAGATTTATTTAATGCCAAAGATTCATTTAGTTTTAACAAAACAATATTTATACAAACAATATCATTGTGCAGAAGAACAGTGGATCATTTAGTTGTATTGAAAAGATTAATTTAGTTTTAACTAAATAATATTTATACTCCCTTTCATTTAAATACACAACAAAAGATTCATTTAAATACACAGTACTGAAAAAATTCATTTGGTTGTACTGGAGTAAAAGGGTTTCATTTAGCTTAAAAGATTTAGAGAAGAGCAACCATGAGTACACTACTGCACAACTTAACTGAATTTTTCTTACTCCAATAATGCTACTACACTTGCTACTCTAGTACTGTACTTCATGTGCAAAAGTAACTGTAGCTACTGATGCTACTCCAAAAATGCATGCACTCCACAGCAAACACACAATCTTTGAGTAGGAAACTGAACCTCTATACTCCAGCAGCAAATACTGCTAACATTAATATGCCAGCAGCAAAAAATGCACTTTTGGAGTGTTAACAAATGTTCAGTAATTTCTTTGAGAGTAATTCAGTTTACACTAGTTTAGTGTTAACACAAATACTGAACATTTGGACCAGCCATTTACTGAACAAATATTAAACATTTGGAGCAGCCATTTACTGAACAAATATTAAACATTTGGAGAAGCCATTTGTTGAACAAATACTGAACATTTTGAGCAGGCATTTACTGAATAAATATTGAACATTTGGAGCAGCCATTTACTGAACACTGATTTAGTGTTTACTCGCCTAACAAGATAGCAAAAGCAAATCATCTGTCTTACTCAGGCAAAGTTCAGTGTAATAAGCACATCATCTAGCTTTGTATGCTACACTTTTGTGGTGATGTAGAAATAATCTTAGTGCATCTACTACAAACAAAATTCAATGCATCAACTCCATGTACTCCTCGAGAACTCTTTATGTGAAATTCAATGCATCTACTGAAACAAAATTCAGTAAATTTCCAGCAACTACTGTTGCAAACAAAATTGAGTGAATTAAGCATGCAGAGATACTTGTCACAACTTGATTCACATTGATGGATTCAGAGTACTACTGTCGGCACTCCCAGTTTCTTAGCTTGCTGAAGAAAGAAAGCAAGCAACCAACCAAATTTAGAGGAGGGACTCGCAAGCAAGCAAGCATGCCAAGAGAGCAAAGGAGGGGCTTACCATCAGCTATGTGGGAGCCGAGCGAGGTAGCGCTTGCTGAGACGGGTCGATGGAGATGCCGAGGTCGCCGAGTGCGTGGGCGTTCCGATTTCTTGGCCTGCTGAAGAAGCCGGAGGTGGGCCACGATGACACGTGCTCAAGGTGGATGAGAGCGGCATCGTGTGGCCGGCTGGCGATAGCGGTGGGGACGTGGACGAGTGGTCGGTGTCGGTGTCAAAACCGGTGGATCTCGGGTAGGGGGTCCCGAACTGTGCGTCTAAGGCTAATGGTAATAGGAGGCGGGGGACACAATGTTTACCCAGGTTCGGGCCCTCTCTACGGAGGTAATACCCTACTTCCTACTTGATTGATCTTGATGAATATGAGTGTTACAAGAGTTGATCTACCACGAGATCGTAATGGCTAAACCCTAGAAGTCTAGCCTATGAGAATATGATTGATATGACTTAAACCCTAGAACCCTAAACCCTCCGATTTATATAGACACCAGGGGGGCTAGGGTTGTACAAGGTCGGTTACAGAGAAGGGAATCTACACATCTGAATAGCCAAGCTTGCCTTCCACGCAAAGGAGAGTCCCACCCGGACACAGACGAAGTCCTCTATCTTGTATCTTCATAGTCCAACAGTCTGGCCAAAGTACATATTCCGGCTGTCTGAGGACCCCCTAATCCAGGACTCCCTCAGTGGCCCCTGAACCAGGCTTCAATGACGATGAGTCCGGCGTGCAGATTGTCTTCGGCATTGCAAGGTGGGTTCCTTCTCCAAATACTTCAAAGTAATTTCCGAACATAAGAATCGTGTCCGGCTCTGCAAAACAAATTCCACACACAACCGTAGAGAGTATAATATTTCACGAATCCAATACGCTAACAACTTTTTGTAGTGTGACATCATGCCATTGTCCGGCCATTATTCGAACCGTTTTTTAGCCTGTCGTTTCCGTGTTTTGAGGTGCGGCTTCATTGGCACGTCTTGTCAAAGCAGAGATCGTGTCCCCTTATCACGGGATTCTCATCAATACGGGCGTGGGTAACCCAATCGTGTCATCTGCATGGCGCTTGGGGAATGGGCGGATTTTAAGGCGAGCAGGGAGGCGCATGACTTTTACTGCCTTTATAAAGGCATAAGGATTCATCCTTGTTCTCCCACGCTTTCTCCTTCCTCTGCTCATCCATTCTCAAGCTCCAGCGCCCAAGCTGTCGCCTTCTCCGCCAAAAAGGCACTCCAATCATGTCCTAAACCGGAGCTGGAGGAAAGTGGATGGCCTCTTCCGTCAAAAATAAGGACATCCGGGAGCTCCGGGAGGCCGGATACCTGGCCCAAGGAAATCGCTCATCGACTTCTGGCCAAGGGACAGATCATCCCTACCCAGAGCCCCACGAGAGGGTCGTTTTTCTCACACACTTCGTCAGCGGGTTGGGATTCCCTCTCCACCCATTTGTCCGCGGACTGATGTTCTACTACGGGCAGGATTTCCATAATTTGGCCCCCAACTCTATCCTCAACATCTCGACATTCATTGTCGTGTGCGAGGCTTTTCTCCGCATCCCACCTCACTTCGGCCTATGGCTGAAGACCTTCAATGTGAAGCCCAAGGTGGTGAGCGGCCAACAAGCTGAGTGCGGAGGCGCCATGGTGGGCAAAATGCCCAATGTTACCTGGCCCGAAGGCTCCTTTGTGGAGACCGTAAAAGGGTGGCAATCGGGGTGGGTCTACATCACCGAGCCGCACGACACCAACTGGGCGGCGGTCCCCGCATTCCGAGCAGGAGTTCCGATGCGGCTCACCTCCTGGCAAGAGAAGGGCCTATCCTGGGGCTCTCCAGACGAGCTGACGGCGCTCCAGACGCGTGTCTAGAGCATGATTACTAAGAAAATCAAGCTCGTCAATGTGATATAGGTCGTGCTCGTCCGCCGGATTCTTCCGTGCCAACGCCGGTTATTTGTGGGAGTTTGATCCGGCCGAGCACCAGACCCTACTAGAACTCTTTGCCATGACGCACAAAGAAATTTGGAAAGCGCTCTTCAAGGCCATCGAGGAGCCGCCAGCCACGGACGAGGACCGGGGGCACGACCTAACTCACCCAGCTAATCCGGTAAGTTCTCTCATGTTTTCAAGGTATACCCCTTACCGGTATATTTGCAGAAGGAAACTAAGCCTTCCTACCAATTTTCCAGGCCTGAATAGAGATAGCGGAGCGGATTAACTATTCGCTCTGCAACCCGAAGACCAAGAAACCCCCCTCCTGACGAGGATGCTGTTCCCGGCGCCTTATGAGGTGCAGGAGAAGAAGGCCAAGGGGACCAGAGATGGTCTCCGTTGCAAGGGCGCTTCAGACACGATGTCTGAAGACATTGAGGATCATTCCTCCGTCGCCGGAGACGACGGGGAGGAAGAGGAGATCCATTCCCCCTTCACCGGGGAAGAAAGAGAAGGGCGGCCTCCACACATGACAAGGCTGAGGCGTCCAAGAAGGGGAAGACCTCCCTTCCGGACAACTTCGCCGCGGCCACCGATAGCGGCGGGGAGTGGGAGCCTAGGGTCAAGCCCCTAGCCAAATCGTAAGTATCCGGTCACAGCAATATATCTGGTTGTTATGCTTTATTGCCTTTTAATGTGTTGGATCATGTATTTGCAGCCCAGCTCGGTCCAACATCGATCCATCCTCCTCTTCGGAGGGATCGTTGGGCCCGTCGGCGATGAACAGCGGGTCCCTTCTAATGGCCTCCTCCGCCAAGGCCGCGGACAACACCAAGGTGTTGTCTCGAAGGATCCCCGGCCAGGGAGAAGATCAGAAGGCCATCCTAGTGACGCTGGGGGCAAAACCCCAGTTGCCAAACACATGGGGGGAAGGACCCCCACGGACGCCAACGGTGGGTGCCGTATCCAATTCAGCCCCCAGCCGAATACAGCTCCGGAGACCCAAGTGGCTCCGAATTCAGGCAGGCCACCTCTTTCATACGAGGAGGGTGCGCCAACTCCACCGTTGACCTCTGTCCATCCAGAGGCACCGGATAGATTACTGGAAGCGCTGCAAGGTGCTTCCATTGTGGAAGAACACCGTACTCTTATGAGTACGGTGATTGAAAAGGTCTAGTTCGCCAAAAGCGGACTAACCAAAGCCTGCACTAGCCTTCTAACAGGCTTTGAAGTAAGTAAAGAATATCACAGTGTAGACAGTAGCCCCTGATGCTCTGTTCGGTGTTTAGAAAGAAAAACCAAATAGAGGATCAAAATAATTTTTGCAGGAGTCTAACATAAGATGTCTATGTGAATACGCATGCGTCGCTGCTGGCTGCTGCTGCTCATACTGCGGAGGTCTCCGGACTGAAGCAAAACCTGGAGCGGGCCGAGAAAGAGCTCGGCCTTGTGAAGAAGCAGCTGGAGGACAGCCAAGGTATGCAATAACGTGTATGTATATCTAGGAAGAATGAGTGATTCATATTGACTAAAATGTCATGAACTTTACTAGGGGCCATGACTGAGGTGGAAGCCCTAAAGAAGGCGTTGGCCGAGGCCGAAGACAAAGCGGACAAGGAACAAGCCTCGCACGAGAAGCACGAGGCCCGGGTCAGCGAGGTCCAGCAAGAACTCCAGGATGCTGTCAAGAAGTACGAGGTCCTGGAGCGTGATTCGAAGATTCAAGAATCCGAACTTGCCAAGGCCCTCCAGAGCGCGTGAGATGCCCGAGCCAAAGCCCAGAGCACCCTTCAAGAAATCCATGCGTCCATGAAGATCGCGGCGGGTAAGGCATTCATTATGCAAAGCAAGTATGTGAAAGAAACGTACCGTTTACTTACCCGAATTTGGAGCTCTCCAAGGGTGTTTGCGGATCTGTCGCGCAGCATATTGGATGCTGCCGAGTTCTATCGAGCCAAAGAAGGAAGCTCTATGGAGAAGCTGTTCTGGTCTCAGTACCTAGGACCAGAACATCCAGTGCCCTTCAGCGACCATTTGAAACAACTGGTCGAGCTGCATAAGGCGGCCGAACTAGCCATGAAGGACCTGATAGTCCGGCTATGGCCTGCCGAGCCCATGCCCAGCGGCTACTTCGGACTCTGAAGCGTCTTATCAGTGTCTGCCCGCGGCTTGAAGCTATAAAGTGGTCGGTCTGCATTAAGGGTGCGCGGATGGCCTTCGCCCGCGCCAAGACGCACTGGGAGAAGATGGATGCCAAGAAGCTGATGACTGAGGGGCCGCCTGAGGGCAAGGAGCACCGCCGAACCGAACTGTATTTCGATAGTGTCCTGGAGGGATCCCGCCTTGCAGCGGAGGAATGTACGAAGGATATCATATTCCCATGAGTACATTCATGTTATCCTATAATATGAAACAAGATCTCTATGTAATATAATGCTTGTTTTAAAATTTTACCTCCTGTGCGGCCGTTTATAAAATCTGAGAGTTGGACAGTCGTCGGCTTCTGACCCCACGTAAATAGTACGGGGGTGTTCGGGGTAAATATAAACACTCTTTACTCCAACTTTTGGTCCTTAAAGGAGGTGTTTAACACAAAGAACAAGGCAATCGGACTGTACGGCTTTATCACCCTCACTTAGCCATAGGGGTTTGACATTGAAAATTTTGGCGAAGCCCCTAGTATTTGGAAGGCCAAAGTTGGGGCGCTATACACACCTAATCGGATAAAAACCGATTCCTCGCATAAAGCGGCAGAAATCTTTAAGGATTTGAAAGACCTCTCGAACAGGTGACCAACTCTCGCCGCATCATGACAGTCAGTTTTCGGCTTTCTCTACTGAGGTGCTCGTCCGGACGAACCGGGGCACAATCACAGTAGTTCTCCCTTTACTACCCTAGCCGATATAGCGGAACGTAAAGTAGTAAGCACAGGAGCCAGGCAACCCAACTATTTACCAAAGACATGATTCGGAGCCGATGCATATAATGCTATAAGTTCGGGGTGCCGAACTATACTATAAAAGTGTTCGGACTTTATTGCCGTATTGCGGGGCGTGACGAAGCCCCTGGTGAAGTAATGCGTACCAGAGTGTACGGGTGCAGTTGAAAAAAGTACAAAGACAAGTAAAAAATCAAGTAATAAGCTGACATCGCAAATTATTTTCCATTGTAGTTTCATTAATACGTCGAGGCGTAATTGTACAAATAATACGATAAGCAAATAGGGCTATTTGACATTCCATGACCAAGAGCGAGCTGCGTGTGGGTATGTAAAACAGGTATAGCGATCGTTAGCAGAGACCACCTGGGTATTCCCTTGCATGTCAAAGCTTCTTGCCTCCTTGGTGTATCCTTCCCGTGATGGGTCCGATGATCAGGTTATCGGAAAAACTTCAGGAAGAGAAAAAGCAGAAAGAAAGAGAGAGAAAAAGAAAAAAAAGGTGAAGGTATGCGGATCCAGGGCGGTTGAGTCGCATTGTGGACCGCAGTCTAGCTGTGCCTCCGTCCATGCCCATGGTATTTTAAGTGCGTAGTTATGTACGCGCGGCACAAATTTCACCGCTTGATTGGGACTGGGACGGAGGCCGAATTGCTAGTCGAGCTCTGGACGAGCCGGACGGTCCTGCTGCGGAGTAGTTTGGACTCGCTTGACGGTGTCCGGGGGCTTTACTGCCGAATTGAGGTTATGCCTAAAAAGGCTACTCTGTACTTCTGCTGCAAGGCCGAGGTGTGCTCCGCAGTATGGAGGGAGCGCTCCATATTTCCATTGACTGTTATAACACCGCGTGGTCCGGGCATCTTGAGCTTGAGGTAGGCATAGTGCGGCACCGCATTGAATTTAGCGAATGCGGTTCGTCCGAGCAGTGCATGATAGCCACTACGGAAAGGAACAATGTCGAAGATCAACTCTTCGCTTCGGAAACTATCCGGAGATCCAAAGATCACTTCAGGTGTGATTGAGCCGGTACAGTAGGCCTGTACACCTGATATGACACCTTTAAAGGTGGTTTTGGTGGGCTTGATCCTTGATGGATCAACACCCATTTTGCGCACTGTATCCTAACAGAGCAGGTTCAGGCTGCTGCCACCATCCATAAGGACTCGCGTACGGTGAAATCCATCAATAATTGGGTCCAGGACCAGTGCGGCTGAACTGCCATGACGGATACTGGTCGGATGGTCAATGCAATCAAAGGTGATCGGACAGGAGGACCATGGGTTGAATTTTGGGGCGACTGGCTCCATCGCGTAGACGTCCCTGAGTGCACGCTTGCGCTCCCTCTTGGGGATATGGGTGGCGTATATCATGTTCACCGTTTTGATTTGGGGGGAAATTTCTTCTGTCCCCCTGTGTTCGGTGGTCGGGGTTCCTCGTCATCATCATTGCTTTGCGACCCTTTCTCCTTATTCTCGGCATTTAGCTTGCCGGCCTGTTTAAAAACCCAACACTCCCTGTTGGTGTGATTGGCTGGTTTATCAGGAGTGCCATGAATTTGGCATGGTCAATCTAGTATGCGGTCCAGACTAGACGGGCCCGGATTATTTTTCTTGAATGGATTCTTCCGTTGACCGGACTTAGAGTCACTGAATCTAGCATTAACTGTCATGTCTTCGGTGTTATCACTGTTATTTCAACGTTTGTGCCTATTGCGTCGGGACTTGCCGTTGCTGTTCCTGGAGAAGTGCCAGGTTCGCTTGCATTGCTGTTGCTACGGGCTAGCCAGCTGTCTTCTCCCGCGCAAAAGCGGGTCATAAGTGCCGTAAGGGCTGACATGGACTTCAGTTTTTCCTGGCCGAGATGTCTGGCCAGTCATTCGTCGCGGATGCTATGTTTAAAGGCCACTAAGGCTTCGGCATCTGGGCAATCGACGATTTGGTTCTTTTCAATTAGGAACCGAGTCCAAAATTTCCTGGCTGACTCTCCGGGTTGTTGGATTATATGACTTAGGTCATCGGCATCCGGAGGTCGGGCATATGTGCCTTGGAAGTTGTCGAGGAAGGCGCCCTCCAATACCTCCCAGCTGCCAATGGAGTTTTGGGCATCGTTTTAACCAAGATCTAGCTGCTCCCTTGAGTTTGAGCGGGAGGTATTTGATGGCGTGAAGATCGTCGTCGCGGGCCATATGAATGTGGAGAAGAAAATCCTCAATCCACACCGCGGGGTCTGTTGTGCCATCATATGATTCGATGTTTATGGGTTTAAACCCTTCTGGGAAATCGTGTCCCATTACTTCGTCAGTGAAGCAAAGGGGGTGTGCGGCGCCTCTGTATCGCGCCAAGTCGTGACGTAGCTCGGATGGAGATCGTCTGTGGTTTTCAGCCTGGACGTGGTTATGTTTGTCACGTTCAGTCAGATGGCCATCATCGCGCGTCGAGGCGCGCCCCCGTGATCCATAGATTGATCTTGTCTGACCTGCTTTCTTTGCCAAGTCGAGTCGCAGGTCATGTGTATATCCCCGAGCTGTTGTATTTTTATTTGTTCGGCGAGGTAACGTGGGCTGGTGTTCGGTTTGAAGTGCCACTTTGTCCCGGCCACGTGGTGGTCGGTCAGCCTCATTGTACCTTGGTAGGACGGGCTCCAGCACCTCATCGTCGAACTGTGGTAACAGTTTGCGCTTCGGGTAGCTTTTGGTTGTGCGCTCGAGGCCATATTCCTCGGCTGCCAGGACATCAGTCCATCTTTCATCGAGCAGATCTTGATCAGCTTGAAGCTGCTGCTGCTTCTTTTTAGGCTTCTTGCCCTGGCAATCAACTGACGCTTAAAGCGTTCCTATTCAGCGGGCTCCTCAGGCACAATGAAATCTTCGTCACTGAGGCTAGCCTCGTCCTCGGAGGGTGGAAGGTAGTTGCTATCCTCCGATCTTCATTTGTAGCCTATTTGTCGGGGCTGACTCGCCCATCCTCCCGTTCCTCCTATTCGGAGGTTGGTTCAACGGGATCTTCATTGTTTTCTGCACCGTCCGGAGTGTTGTCCTCTTCTGTGATGGTATTGTTGTTTTTACTACGGCGTGGCTTAGAGCGGCGCCGCTGATGTTGGCGCTTCGGCTGTGTCTCGGGAGGTTTATCCTGAACTGGATTTTTATCATCGCCGTTGTTTTCTTTGGGTGTATCCACCATGTATATGTCAGAGGAGGAGGTGGCTGTCCAACGCCCTGTAGGCCGTGGATCCTAATCTTCTCCAGCATCGTCGTCCATATCATCGATGTCTTCGGAGTGGTAGTCAAGCATGTCGGTTAAGTCGTCGACAGTGGCTATAAAGTGGGTGGTGGGTGGCGAATGAGTTCCTTCATCATCCGCTTCCCATTCAAGCCGGACATAGTTCGGTCGAGGAACCCCTGACAGGGAAAGGGATCGTAGTGAGCTTAACATGTAACCAAGAGGCGAGTGCTGGAAGATGCCCGCGGAGCTGAACTCTAAAACCGGCGCCCAATCAGGTTTGATGGGCGCGGAGACACGCGGTACGGAGCCCATGACCGGAGACGAGTCCGCGGTTCTAGTAACACAAACCCAGCCTGATGTTAGGTTTGTGTGCGATTCGAGCGCCGCTGAGTCTGCGACCTCCGTGGCGGGATTAAGCTTCCCGTCTTCGGACGATGTCGTGGATTTGTCATGGCAGATGTCCTAGTGAAAGGACTTAGTCGTGGAGCCATCGCTACGAGTTTACTTGAAGGGGTTAAAGCGGACACAAAGACACGAGAGTTTTATACTAGTTCGGCCCCTTCGATGATGGTAGTCTAGTTGTGATGGAATTGATGTGGTCTCGATGGCTAGGGAGCAAACAAGCTTCGCCTAGGCTCGAGTTGTGGTTGTCTGTCTTTGAACCGTCGTCGGGTCGTCCCCTTATATACACGGGTGATGCCCGTCGGTTCATAGAGTCCCAATCGGTTCATACTCGTATCCCGGTTGGTATCTCTCTATTCCTAACTTACAATACAAGTTATACATCAGGCCGGTTTACGGCTACAAGTTCTAAACCGACTACAGGCCTTGGGCCTTTCTCCGCTTATACCACTAATGAAGTTAACCCGGCCCAGGCTGGCCGGTTTACGCCTAGTGGTAATATCCCCAACATTAGGCCCCAGATTGATTTGAACTGGTTCATGTCAATCCTTCACAAAACTTGCATCTTGGACATCTTCTAGTGATTGGTAAACCGCCGTTTCGTTATCATTTCTGGTTACTATAAATCGGCATGACGTCATCCTGAAATTTTATCATTTATAACGCCCTCTTTAACCAGCAGCTCCTGGATCTGCGCGCTTGACCTAGCTCTATTGCTTTATAAATAGGACCGAAGGGTCATTTCTTTCCTTTCCCTTCGCCCCCTCTTCTTCGTCTTACTCGCGCCGCTGGTCTTGGAGCTCCGTCACCGTCGCCGACCTCTGCCTCGTCTCAGGCCGCTGCATCGACCTGAACATACCAGAGCATTGCGGCATCCTTCCAAATCCTCTCCGTTCCCGGTAAGCTTTCTCCCCTTCTTGACCTAGATATGTTCTTTAGGGTTCCAGTTCCATGCTGTGTTCTTCGCGCATTCATACCTGTTCTTTTGACTTTGAATGAATCCATGAACCTGTGTTGTATTTAACAGTGATCCCTGCGCATCCGCTGTAGTTTCTCATCTAAGCCCATAGATCTTCCACATGTATCTGCTCCATAGTTCACTTCTGTTTCTGCCTTACTCCTTGAAACATTTTCTATTTGCTGTAAGCTCGCGTTTGATCCGCAGCTATAATAGGATCTTGCGAAACTTGTTTCTGCATATTTAGTTATCCATAGCTTCAATCGCTTCCAATGCTTAGGTCAGGCGATTTAACTTACCATAGAAAAAATTGCTAAACCGGTATCATTAGTCCCCTGGTTGAACCGCCAGAATCCACATGATACCGTATTACGGAAAACCGGTTTATAGACACTGCCTCCGGTTCATGGTAGTTTAGATCAACACCTTCTTTTACCAAACATGCTCTTGAACCGGATCAACTATTTCTTGTAGATCTCACCATGGCCAAACAAGTATATGAATGCAACTGGGTTCCTTCTCGCGTCACCGAATCACAGCTGGATGACTTAGTCTCAATCGGTGCCTTAGACAATAAAGACACGATCCACTCGAGGGTTCCTGGAGAGGAATGTCCTCCTACACCCCAGGAAGGAGAGGTTGTTGTCTTCGCAGATCACCTGGCCCGGGGCTTTAAACCGCCCGGTTCTAAATTTTACCGGGATGTGTTAGCCAATTTTCAGCTCCGTCCACAGGATATTGGCCCCAACTCCGTCACCAATTTATGCCACTTTCAAGTACTATCTCAAGTATATCTTCAAGAGGAACCTTCGTTGAACTGTTCGAGACCTCTTTCATTTAAACCGTCAGACTTTGAATTCACCGACAGCCCCAACACTGAATTGGGTGGCATGGCTATTCAAAAGAGGAAGGAGATCACTTATCCTCACGTCAAACTCCATACTCACCCCAAGGAGTGGAATGCGACTTGGTTTTATTGCAAAGATACTTCTCCCGAGGGTGAAAATCCCTTGCACGCTTCCGTCCGGGAAAGGTGAGCAACACTCATCCTTTTCCACAAAGACTGAGTGCCAAGGAAAGAAGCAAATATGCCCCGCAACTGTCCAAGCTTTGAGCTTTTATGGCTAACGGTTTAACGGGAATAGACCTTGCCCGCTGTTGGATATCATGGAGCATACTGCCTCTGAGCCGGCGCTCCGGTTTGATGTGTCAATATACTGATAGTGTCGACGACCCACTCCGACACACCAAAATCCAACTTTCTGATGATGAAGTCACAGATTCGGTAAAGAAGATGTTGAATGAACCGGAGCATCTCTGTGCTCAAACCGGTCTGCCTCCTTATTGCACCACCAACAAACCGCCAGCGGTAAGCTTTTAGTTGCTCCATCATTAAACCTGTTACTGCTTTATATATCTGACATTTAATCATTTCTGATCCAGGGTGATAATCCGTTTTGGAGCAAGAAACTTTCACAAGATAAAGCGGAGAAAGCGGTATGCCAACCCGCCCAAGACCAAAGTTATTAAGAAACCAGCTCACAAAAGAAAAACCACCGCTTCATCGACCCAGCCATTGATGATGATGTGGGTAATCCGGATCTTGAGGTAGAACTTGATTCACTTGGCTTACTTTTTACGCCTTATTGATAATGATGCTTGTCAGACGACGCCGAGGCCAGACAATGCGGATTATTTGAGGTAACTATTCTCTCTTCCGATTCGTAAAACTTACCTTTGCCAAAATTTCGCCGAGCAAACCGGAAAGTTAATTTTCTCACCCTCTTGCTTATTTGGATCCCAAATTTCTTATAAAGACGCAGCAACATGAAGCTCGCCGCACAACTTCGGCACGATGGTCGTAGTTACCTCTGCGGTTTACCAAACAACCCGATTCGAAAGCGCCGCTCGAGGTCTCCGACCTTTTTATTGCTTTAAATTCTAAAGCGGGTTTCTTCCGTCAACCTCTTAATCCGTCCGACTCCGATTATCAGGTCACTTCCCATTCATCCTCTGGTGAATCCTCAGCCACTCAGTTACCACCATTGAAAATAGTTGTCGGGTAAGCAAAACCGAGCATATGCTTCCAGTATATTGTGTAATGGCTTATGCTTTTTACTGACTCTTTGTTTTTTCTTTTAGGGCCAAACCGAAACCAAGCAAGAAGGCCCGTTTGGATAAAGCGGCTGAAGAAAATGCCGCCCCAGATCATGAGAGAGCGCCAGATCTTGAAGATTTTGCCTCTGAAGATATTCCCAATGATCCTCCATTACAAGATGATGTTATTCCCGAAGAGAGGCCTGTTAACACTTCAATCTCTGCCGATCCGCCTGCCAGCTCCGTCCGGTTTGATAAATCCCACAGTCCTGCTGAGAAAACTATCGTGCCCACACAATCCGTCGAGTCTAAAGATGATGACGTTGTGATTACTGGTATGGGCCGCTCTGAACCGGGGAATCCTGCCACTTTAACCAGGCACACTGTGAAAGAGGATTTTTCCGCTTTGAATAAAGGAAAATGGGATGTTGAACTGGAGACATATGCTGCTCTGAGCGCCCAAGACCTTCATTCTGGCTACTTAAACCGGCTTTACACTAGCCGTGACTGTGAAGCTGGCCTGGTCAAGATGATGAGGGATAAGTTTGAGGTAACCCACTTCTTTATTTACTGCCATTGTATCAATCCTTCTAGCCCCCAAGGGCCGGTTTGTAACCTTGATTAGATCGGGACTTAAACATATTCCTTTACAATTTTGAAATCCACCTGCATAGCCCCCAAGGGCCGGTTTAACTTAGCATACTTAAACCGGGGCTTCAATAAAAAACTGTCCTTGGAAACATACGTAGATCAAATAGCCATTAGCCCCCAAGTGCCAAGTTGAATATTTGTATTGAGCTTGGGACTTTGCCACCTAGTAACATGTAGAAAAATTGAAGGTGCATTAGCCCCCAAGTATCAGGCATATAACTTTGTTATGTGGTTGATACTTCAATTTCTTGAACCTCTTGTTGAAAATATTGTCTGTATGCAGGCTGAGGTGAGGATCAAGGAAGACCGGATTGCCGATTTACAGGAGGCACTGAAAACCCAACAAGCCGAAACTGACAAGGCCAAGAAAGAATTAACCAGTGCTTTGAACACCACTGAACAGCTGAAGGAAGGCTTCAAGAAAGAGCAGGCTGATTGGGCCTTGAGAAGGCCACTTTAATCAAGCGAGCGGAAAATCTGAAGCTGCCCTTAAACCGGTGGTAGATGATCTTACAACCGTAAGCGGCAAGTACACTCCATGACCGCGGCGATCTTTGGTAAGCTCCTTTGAACATCTGTGATGCTTTCAACCTGCTGTAGTATACATCCGGTTTGAGACTATCTTTTTATTGTTGTAGGCACACGATCGGGCACTTAGGAAGCGATGTGCGGAAGAAATCAAGGCTGTCTACACCTTAGTAGAACAGCTATATACGGAGCCAAATGGATCATCACCACACCTCTCATAACAACCCGGCACCTTCCTTACTCCGGGATACTCGAACAGGTTGTCCATGCTTCCGCCCGGATTGAGGAGGTGAAAAAATCTGCTTGTCGAACCGTAGCTATTAACGCTTTGATCCGAGCCAAGGCATGGGTACAGATTTTGACCACTCGTGGAAGCAGCTCAAAGGCTACCCAGCGTGAAGGAAGATGGTTCGATTTAATGAAGAGGATTCTGAGGCGATAAACCGTGTAGTCGCCCTCGGCTTGTCGGTGGTGAAGAAGCGGACTTGAGGCATTATCAAGCACAAGACAATGACCGGAACAAGCGAGTGCCTGCCCCAACTCTTGAAGCGGAAAATCTGATCCCTCAATCCGTAAGCACACTTACGCCTCGATATTGAACCGTCTTCCCGATCCATGAAGAGGTTGTTTTCCAAGCTTTAATGGGAATCGATGGACCATCGTTGATTTCAGCCAATGGGTAGAGACGAGGAAGTCAAGCGGCGGAGGATGAGGAGCAGGCTTGAACCGGAGGCCGGTTTGAATAGCTGTCGTTGGCATCTGTCCAAAAGAACAATGATCTTATTTGGGCACCACGTTGCCTTGTAATAGGATAGTTAATACTTCTATCTTGAGTATGCCTTCGTGCATAAGTACTGAAGCTTTTTGTTCGAAAAACCTCGACTCATATTTCCTGCAATCAGAAAAATTTGAACTTCAGCGGCGGTTATACCGCCAGCCGGTTTATGATCTGGAATATATGTATAGGTGACACAAATACCTGCCATGTCTGGGCATAAAGCTGGCTTAGCCAAGCTTGAAGCGGAGGTTTTATAAACCATTACCGTCAATAAAGCGGGGAGAGAACAGCTCCCATATAAACCGTGCTGAATCAACACAAGCCCCCTTGTTACTCGATGAAGGTAACAGGAAAAGGTAAACCGGGCCTACATCTCCGGATTAAGGGGAAACCAAATCCATCGGCTGAACCGGAAAAAAGATGTCTTTGTTGAAAAAGAAATCCAACAAAAACAAAGATCAAACAAGCCATGAAAACAACATGGAAACCAAGGCAATGATAAAACCGTTTTGCAAACATACGCTATACTGAGCTGTTCAGATGGTATTACCATGGTCGGACAGGATCAAGCCCCCAATAGGTGTGACAATGATTCAAGTCAGCCAGGTCCCCAAATGACTCGTGGCATATATGCCAGATCAAGAGGCGTGGTAATGGTTCGGGTTCGACCATACCCCCAAGTGATTTGATGGCCTTAGGCCGACCAAGAGGCGTGACTGGTTCAGACTTGACCATGTCCCCAAATGATCTGGTGGCTGTCGCCTATCAAAAGGTGTGCGTTGGTTCGGACTCGACCAAGGCCCCTTGTGATATATAGAAAAAGCAAATGTCAAGGGGTAAACTGGAGGCCGCTTTAAAAATAGAGGTACTCCATGTAACCACGCATGATAAGAAAGACAGAGACCCCGCTTTAGCTAAGGCTCCGGTTTTATTATATCGAAGATAATATATACACTGTCCTGCTATGTACATAGATAGAGCCAATGGCTCAAGTGTAGTAAGGCCGAAGATGAGCTATGTTCCACGGCCTGTTGGTCTCCTCCTCTGATGTGCGTGAGTCTTGATGCTCTCAAATATCAATCAGATAGTATGACCCGCTGTGCAGATTCTTGCTGACCACGAAAGGTCCTTCCCAAGGTGGGGATAACTTGTGCATATCTGTCTGGTCTTGGATGAGTCGAAGCACCAAATCTCCTTCTTGAAAGGTTTTGGTTCTAACCCGGCAACTGTGATAACGACGAAGATCTTGCTGGTAAATCGTCGAACGGGCGGCTGCTATATCACGCTCCTCATCCAATAAGTCCAAAGCGTCTTGCCGTGCTGTCTCGTTGTCCGCTTCAACATAAGCTGCCACACGAGGTGAACCGTGCGGATATCATTTGGGAGAAGCGCCTCTGCTCCATAGACCATAAAAAACGGTGTGTATCCAGTGGACCGGTTTGGCGTGGTATTGATACTCCATAGCACAGATGGTAGCTCTTCAACCCAGCATCCTGGTGTCCTTTGCAATGGGATCATAAGCCGGGGTTTGATGCCTCGTAAGATCTCTTGATTAGCTCATTCTGCCTGTCCATTGGACTGGGGGTGGGCCACTGATGACACGTCAAGCCGGATGTGCTCACGTTCACAGAACTCTTTCATAGCACCCTTGGATAAATTGGTACCATTGTCAGTAATGATACTGTGTGGAAAGCCAAACCGGAAAATCACCTTTTGATGAAGCGCACATTGCTGCTGCATCACACTTGCCGTGAGTGCTCGCTTCAACCCACTTGGTAAATTTGTCAACTGCCACCAAAGGTGGGTTTTCTTATCCTTGGATCTTTTAAAGGGTCCAACCATATCCAGCCCCCAAGTTGCAAACGGCCACGTTATTGGGATCATCCTCAACTCTTGAGCCGGTACGTGAGCACGTCGTGAAAATTTCTGACATCCATCACACGGTTTAACCAAGCCTTCCGTATCAGCGTGCGCTGTCAACCAGTAAAACCCGTGACGAAACGCCTTTGCTACCAGAGACTTTGAACCGGCGTGGTGTCCACAATCCCCTTCATGGATTTCTCTTAAGATTTCACATCCTTCCTCAGGCGAAACACAACGTTGAAATGCCCCTGATATACTGCAATGATGTAATTCACCATTGAGAATCGTCATAGATTTGGATCGCCGGACGATCTGTCTGGCCAGAATCTCATCTTCTGGCAACTCCCCTCGGGTCATGTACGCAAGAAAAGGAACCATCCAATCCAGAATAGCATGTAGGGCTGCCACTAATTGAGCCTCCGGATCAAGAATAGCCAAATCCGCTTCACCGGAAGTCAGATCGACGGGTTGTGCAATACGTCCAAAAGACATTAGGCGGGACGGTTTTGCCGAGAACCCAACCGCTTAAAGCGTCCACCGCTTCATTCTTCCGGCGGTCCACATGATCCACTTGATAACCCTTGAAGCAACCCGCAATATTATCCACTTCCCGACGATATGCGGCCATGAGCGGGTCCTTAGAATCCCAAGTGCCAGACACCTGCTGAGCCACAAGGTCCGAGTCACCAAAGCACTTAACCCGGCTTAAGTTCATCTCTTTAGCCATCCGGAGACCATGGAGCAAGGCTTCGTACTCAGCTGCATTATTAGTACAAGGGAACATTAAGCGGAGAACATAACAAAACTTATCACCTCGCGGGGAAGTTAATACGACGCCAGCCCCCGAGCCTTCCAACTGCCTGGATCCATCAAAATGAATAGTCCAATATGTGTGATCTGGCTTTTCCTCCGGTGCTTGCAACTCCGTCCAATCGTTAATGAAATCGACAAGTGCTTGAGACTTCACCGCTGTCCGAGGTACATACTTCAGTCCATGTGGCCCAAGCTCTATAGCCCACTTGGCAATGCGGCCAGTCACCTCCCGGTTCTGTATGATATCACCCAAGGGAGCTGAACTGACCACAATGATGGGGTGCCCTTGAAAATATTGCTTCAACTTCCGGCTGGCCATGAAGACACCATAGACTAGCTTCTGCCAATGCGGATACCTTTGCTTGGACTCAATGAGTACCTCACTGATATAATAAACCGGCCGCTGAACCGGATACTCCTTGCCTGCCTCTTTGCGTTCCACCACAATAGCCACGCTAACTGCTCGAGCATTGGCTGCCACATATAATAATAGTGGCTCCTTGTCAACCGGAGCTGCGAGAACAGGCGGATTGGCTAACTGCCGCTTTAAGTCCTCAAATGCTTCATCAGCAGCCGGACTCCAGACGAAATTATCTGTCTTCCTCAGCATTTGGTACAACGGGATGGCCTTCTCTCCGAGGCGGCTGATAAACCGGCTCAGTGCGGCGATTCTGCCTGCCAAACGCTGAACATCATTTATGCACTTCGGTTTAGCCAAGGAAGTAATAGCCTTAATTTTCTCCGGATTAGCCTCAATTCCTCTATTAGACACCAGAAACCCCAATAACTTGCCTGCCGGAACACCAAAGACACACTTGGCCAGATTAAGCATCATCTTGTAAATGCGTAAGTTGTCAAAGGTTTCCTTCAAATCATCCACCAGCGTCTCCTTCTGCCTTGATTTCACTACAATATCATCCACATAGGCGTGCACATTGCGGCCGATCTGTTTATGCAGGCAATTCTGTACACACCGCTGATAGGTAGCTTGGGCGCTCTTGAGCCCAAGGGCATAGATACATAGCAGAAGGCTCCAAAAGGAGTGATAAACGCTGTTTTCTCCTGTCCTTAACCGCCATTTTAATCTGATGATATCCAGAGTACGCATCCAAAAAACTCAAACGCTCACAACCCGCCGTGGCATCAATGATCTGATCAATGCGGGGGAGGGAAAAAGGATCTGCTGGACAGGCCTTGTTAAGATCTGTGTAATCCACACACATACGCCAAGTGCCGTTTTTCTTAAGAACCAGCACCGGATTAGCAAGCCACTCTGGATGAAACACCTCAATGATAAAGCCAGCTGCCAAAAGCTTGGCTACTTCCTCTCCAATAGCCTTGCACCTTTCTTCGTTAAACCGGCGGAGGAATTGTTTCACCGGTTTATACTTAGGATCCACATTAAGAGTGTGCTCAGCGAGTTCCCTCGGTACACCTGGCATGTCAGATGGCTTCCATGCAAAGATGTCCCGATTCTCACGGATGAACTCGATGAGCGCGCCTTCCTATTTGGGATCCAGGTTAGCACTGATAACGAACTGCTTGGATGAATCGCCAGGCACGAAGTCAACAAGCTTAGTCTCAACTGGCGATTTAAACTTCAGATCCGAGTCATGCTCTGTAGTTGGTTTCTTCAAAGGGGTCATATCTGCCGGATCAACATTGTCCTTATAGAACTTCAACTCCTCCGTGGCACAGACCGACTCTGCATAGGCCGCATCACCTTCCTCACATTCCAAAGCAACCCTGCGGCTCCCATGAACCGTTATCGTCCCTTTGTAACCCGGCATCTTGAGCTGCAAGTAGATATAATAAGGTCGCGCCATAAACTTAGCATAAGCCGGCCGCCCAAACAAAGCGTGATACGGGCTCCGGATCTTCACCACCTCAAAGGTTAGTTTTTCAGACCGGGAATCGTGCTCGTCCCCAAAAGCCACATTTAGGGCTATCTTACCAACAGGATATGCAGACTTGCCTGGAACTACACCATGGAACACCGTATTAGGCGGTGCGAGATCCTATGCGTTAGACCCATGCGGCGGAATGTCTCATAGTACAGTATGTTAATACTGCTTCCTCCATCCATAAGTACCTTGGTGAACTTATAACCCCCCACCTGCTGAGGGTCCACCACTAATGCTAGCTGGCCCGGATTGTCAACCCGGGGTGGATGATCCTCTCGGCTCCACACGATAGGCTGCTCCGACCAGCGTAAGTAACGTGGCAAGGCCGGTTCAACAGAGTTCATTGCTCGCTTGTGGAGTTTTCGGTCGCGCTTATCTAAGCTAGTCGTGAAAACATGACATTGCCCATTGTTCAACTGCTTTGGTTGGCTCCGATAACCCGACTGCTGTTGCTGCTGCTGCTGGCCGTTCTGATTATTCTGGTTGTTGTGACCGCCCTGATTAAGACCTGAACCGGAAGCTCCATCGTGACCCGGCCCGTGGAAACCGGATCTGAACCGCCACGACCCTGGTCATCTGGGAAGGCATTAGAGTTTTGAACTCCCGCATAATATAACAATCTTTCCAAAGGTGGTTAGCGGCGACTCCTTCGTCCCGTGCTTTGGGCAAGGCTGATTCAACAAGTAATTCAAGCGGCTTGCGTTAGGATTGGGACCCCATTACGATTTGCCGCTTTACCTCTGCGCCACGCTCGCCCCATCTGTGCATTAGTATTGGCCACAAAATCCATGTTGCCATCCGCTTTACGCTTGCCTCCGTTTCCATGACCCGCCGGTTTGTCTTGTTGCCCTTGAGTTGCCATTCTTCTTTCCTTCCTCGCTTCATCATCATCAGCCTCGGGATCCTTGGTCTTGTCGAATCAGCATACTTCACCAAAGCGCCATGAGGGTTCCCATGTCATTACAAAACCGCTTCATGCGCCCCAATTTCAATTTTAAAGCTCAAACCGCGATTGCCTTCGAGGTTAAGATTGCGAGTCGGCGTTAATCTGTCCGATGAGTGCAAAATCTCAAACGCGGCGTACCCAACGGGTCGTTGATTCTCCTTCCTCCACGGACACAAGCCGCCAGGTCTACTATGGACTTGGGCTGCTTACATGTATCCTTGAAATACGGATAAACCGGCCCGCTTGTGGGCCCATGAGCTGATAGAGTTGGGCGGTAGGCTCTTCAACCAAGTACGAGCCGTGCCTTCAAGCATCATGGTGAAGTATTTTGCACACGCAGTCTCATCCACATCTAGCATCTCCATGGCCATCTCATAACTTTCTACCCACGCTTGTGGGACAAATCGGCGGTGTAATTTGGTACCTTGCGCGGACCCTTGAAATCTTTAGGCGGCGCACATTGCGAAAGCGGGATCAAACAAGGCACCCCTAAAGCGGATGCGACTCTGGTCCGGCGAAGGTGGTAGGCGGACGGTGTAAGTTGACTGCGTCATCTGCGCGCTAACTCGGCCTCCCTTCATGCGGGCCGGTCCACCACCTCCCGAGCATCGCGGATGCCACTGTCGGGTTATTGCCACGGGCGCTTCACGGTCCCGCGCATTGCTCGATATGGCGGTTCATCCCGCGCTGTTATAGCTCCGTCTTGGGACGGGCGTAGAATGAATCCGATCACGGTATGCGAATATGCTTCTGCTGAATCGGTGCGATCGGAGAAGCTCCTTAACGGCGCGTCTCTACCGCTATGGGAGTCCCTTCGTAGGATAGCCTCCAATCGCGCGGCGGCTGCAACAAGGTTGTCAATAGGGTTAGAATAATGGCCTGGGGGCGTCTGAACCGATGGAGGAACCACAATGTTCTGCTGAGGAGGCTCCATCAGGCGAGGCTGGACCATCGCCCCTGGCCCTGGTGCCTCAATCCGGTTTGCCTCCGGTCTTTGCGGCGGATTATTGGGTCCAGCCCCGGTCCGAAGAGATTTCGGGGTCAAACCCTAATGGCAAAGCGTGATCTATACTTCCACTTCAACACCTCTGCGACGCACTCGGTCAAGCATGAGTTTGTAAGTTCAGGCGCCCAGAGCGCCCGCTCTGTAGCCATCCTGTCCTTTTCTGCCGCTAGATCCACTTTGGCTTGCGTGATCTGCCCTTTCACTTTCGCAATCTCTGCATCATGGGCCTCCTGATCCGCCGGATTGTCCTCTGCCATAAGCGCAGCCAGTGCATCAAACAGATCTGATAGAACTTGAACCGGCGGGCACTCAAGGCCTCCTCGCTTGTTGCGCTGCCGTATTGCGATCCGGAAAGCATTGCTGCGGCGGTCGAAGAGTGATTCGCCGCCTGCGTACCGGCCATGAATATTCCAACCCGATTGATCGGCTCGAGGGTGCGGAATATCGTCGCCATCGAACAGCCCCGATCGTATCGTCTCATGAATGGTACAATGATTCAGTCTCTCCTGTTGAGGACTCGTCGCCGGAATAGACGACGGTCTCACTACCGTGTTATGAACCGTCCTCGCATTCTCCTCCGTGGACGACTCCAACGAAGACACGCTTCACGGCCGGTTTAGCCTGGGTAGGTCTCGCACGCTGAGCCGTCTCGACGAGGTCGGTGCAGATGTCCGGCTCAGGCCCAGGCTCACATATCTTGCCGATGAAAACGTGTATGCCACCAAAGGGGATCCGGTACCCGTATTCGATTGAATCGGCCTCGGGACCCCATCCTGCGTCGTCGATGTAGATCCTGCCGCGACGACTCTTGGTCATCCGGCCCACGACGTAGCCTTCGAGTCCCTTGAGCTTGCCCTCCAAGATCGTCAAACCATCGTGCGATAGCCCCACGGTGGGCGCCAATTGTCATGGATTTGTCACGGCAGATGTCCTAGTGAAAGGACTTAGTCGTGGAGCCATCGCTACGAGTTTACTTGAAGGGGTTAAAGCGGACACAAAGACACGAGAGTTTTATACTAGTTCGGCCCCTTCGATGAAGGTAAAAGCCTACGTCTAGTTGTGATGGAATTGATGTGGTCTCGATGGCTAGGGAGCAAACAAGCTTCGCCTAGGCTCGAGTTGTGGTTGTCTGTCTTTGAACCGTCACCGGGTCGTCCCCTTATATACACGGGTGACGCCCGTTGGTTCATAGAGTCCCAACCGGTTCATACTCGTATCCCGGTTGGTATCTCTCTATTCCTAACTTACAATACAAGTTATACATCAGGCCGGTTTACGGCTACAAGTTCTAAACCGACTACAGGCCTTGGGCCTTTCTCCGCTTATACCACTAATGAAGTTAACCCGGCCCAGGCTGGCCGGTTTACGCCTAGTGGTAATATCCCCAACAGACGATGAAGCCCGCTCCGGCTCTAGGGCCAGGGCGGTCGCAGGTGCTATCTCCTGCGGGTGGCCCGATGACAGATCTAAGTCATGTCATCCGGGACAGCCGTCATGGGCTCGAATCCGTCAAAGATTAAGTCTCCGCGGATATCAGCCACAAAATTAAGGCTTCCAAATTTGACCTGATGGCTAAGGGCGTAGCTATCGATCTGCTCTAGATGGCCGGAAGAGTTGGCCCATGGCGCGAAGCCGCCGAACACGAAGATTTGTCCGGGGAGGAAGGTCTCGCTCAGGACTGCATTGTTGTAGATGATTTGCGGAGCCATCAGGCCTATCTTCGACGACACAGAGGAACTCTCAATGAAAGCACCAATGTCGGTGTCAAAACCGGCGGATCTCGGGTAGGGGGTCCCGAACTGTGCGTCTAAGGCTAATGGTAACAGGAGGCTTGGACACAATGTTTACCCAGGTTCGGGCCCTCTCTATGGAGGTAATACCCTACTTCCTGCTTGATTGATCTTGATGAATATGAGTGTTACAAGAGTTGATCTACCACGAGATCGTAAGGGCTAAACCCTAGAAGTCTAGCCTATGAGAATATGATTGATATGACTTAACCCTATGACTCTAAACCTTCCGGTTTATATAGACACCGGAAGGGGCTAGGGTTGTACAAGGTCGGTTACAGAGAAGGGAATCTACACATACAAATCGCCAAGATTGCCTTCCACGCAAAGGAGAGTCCTACCCGGACACAGGACGAAGTCTTTTATCTTGTATCTTCATAGTCCAACAGTCCGGCCAAAGTACATAGTCCGGCTGTCCGAGGACCCTCTAATCCAGGACTCCCCCAGTCTGCCATGCCGTGCCACAGAGCATCAAGTTGTCGTCGCTCCTTGCGGAGGGCGGTGGCATCGGGGAGCAGTCGTCGCCCTGGTCATGCCTGTGAGGAAGAGGAAACCACATCAGGGAAGGAAAAGAAATGAAGAAGAAGAGGAGAGGGCGCATATCAAGCAGGGGAAGAGCGGCGTATCACAGCTGCTGGCGTTGCAGATCGAGCCGCAGCGCTCCGGATCCACCTGCTCGAGAGTGAAATTGTGGTCTTGTAAGGTGCGACAGCGATGGGGCCAACGGAAAGGTGGCGACGACGCGAGAGGGAGTACCGCCGGCGACGCATGCTAGGGAGCGGCGGCGGCGGCGAGCTAGGGATTCGGCTGAGCAAGCCAAAGAGTGGGTGAGTGTGCGAGAGAGTGGAAGAGCTAGATAGGTGGGAGGGTAGTTTAGGAAACAACAAAAAATATTGTGCATGACGAATTTTGTACTGGAAACTTCCATCAACAAGTATTACGGTACAGAGGGAGTATGTGTCATGGATGACAATATATTATATAATACTAATATATGATACTCCCTCTGTTCCTAAATATAAGTCTTTCTAGAGATTTCAAATATATTATAACATACTGTAGGATCGAAGAAGGTGAGAGTGTCTAGAGGGGGGTGATTAGAATACTCGACAAGATAAAAATTCCGTCTTTTGTCAAGGACAGATTTTGGCAGATTTTGCATATCACACAAGTCAAGTAGCATACTACACATGCAATTCTAGAGTATGGGCAGCGGAAAGTAAATTGCACAAGTAGTAAAGAGAGGTGGAGAAGATCAAACGCAATTTGGAGACGCGGTGATTTTTCTCGTGGTTCCGATAGGTGGTGCTATCGTACTTCCACGTTGATGGAGACTTCAACCCACGGAGGGTAACGGCTGCGAGAGTCCACGGAGGGCTCCACCCACGAAGGGTCCATGAAGAAGCAACCTTGTCTATTCCATCATGGCCTACGCCCACGGAGGGCTAGCCTTACTCGGGGTAGATCTTCACAAAGTAGGCGATCTCCTTGCCCTTACAAACTTCTTGGTTCAACTCCACATCTCGACGGAGGCTCCCAAGCGACACCTAACCAATCTAGGAGGCACCACCCTCCAAAAGGTAATAGATGGTGTTGATGATGATGAACTCCTTGCTCTTGTGCTTCAAATGATAATCTCCCCAACACTCAACTCTCCTCACTGATTTGGCTGTGGTGGAAGAAAGGATTGAGTGGAAAGCAACTTGGGAAGGCTAGAGATCAAGCTTCATATGGTGGGAGTGGAGCAACTTGATCTCAACACAAGGGTAGGTAGTTCTCTTCTCAAGAAATGTAAGGTAGGAGTGGTAGTTCTTTCGATGGCTCTCTCCACGAATGAAGAGGGGTGGAGGGTATTTATAGCCTCCACACAAAATCCAACTGCGTTACACATTTGACCAATCTCGGTGGGACCGAAGTTGACAACTCGGTGAGACCGAAAGTTCAAATCATGTGAACATTGGGATTTTCTTGGGACCGAAAATACAATCTCGGTTTGTCCGATTCGTGTAAAGACAGGAGTTTGCCAATCTCGGTGGGACCGACTTCATCATCTCGGTGACACCGATTTGATGAAGTATTCTGAAGCTTGGCAACTCAAGTTTGGTGAGACCGAGTTCGAATCGGAAAATCCGAGATTTCTAGGGTTTGGCTTTGTGGCTGAGGTGGTTCATCTCGGTGTGACTGAGTTTGGAATATCGGTGGGACCGAGATTACTTATGAGTGTATATGGCGGTGAAAGTTGTTGATAGTTTAGGAGATGTATCACTAAGCACTTTGAGCAACGGATCATCATCATAACCTCATCCTTTTAATAGTATTGGCTTTCCTATGGACTCAATGTGATCTTGGATCACTAAATCAAAAATGGAGTCTTGAGCTTTTGCCAATGCTTGCCTTAGCATTTTGAGGGTCCACCTCTTGATCCTTTTGCCATGCCAATGTGATTGAATTTCTGAAATATACTTGATAAAAGCATTAGTCCAACCACAAAGTATGTTGTCATTAATTACCAAAACCACCGAGGAGCAAATGTGCTTTCAATCTCCCCTTTTGGTAATTGATGGCAACACACAAAACAAGACATCAAAGCTTATTGAAAGAAAGACAAAATTGTCACGAAAGCTTTGACAAACATGTAGTACAGGCTCCCCTACAAGTGTGCAAGATTTTCATAAATTATGGTTTTGGACTACCACAAGCACACAAGAGAGAAAAGCAAGATGTGCTACATGCAGCTTGGCTATATGCATCGAAAGCAGATGAAAAGAAGTGAGTGATAATGCATATGTGCATGGTGATTTCTTGCAAACAAGTATTCACAAGCAAGTTACCATCATGCACATTCTGCAAAGTGCATATACTTACCTTGAGGTTCCTTGGCATTGTACCTGAAGAAATAAACTTGGGAAAACAAGGTTAGATAACACAAGAGCATTTCTTCAACCAACTGCAAGAACATCAAGAGTACCAAGCCAGGGATGACATGTATAAAGAGTGTCTCATATTGAGCACAAGCTTGAATCAGCAAACATGTCTCCGAAGCTAAAAGATTTTCAATGAACTCTGAGAGATTTTGCTTTCCATAAGATATCAATTTTGAAGGTTCCTCTCCCTTTGAGTTGTCTCAGATCAAGGGGTTTGATGGAAAGAGCAAAATCAAAAGAATGATGCCAAATGTAATATCCAATGTGGAACACGGCAAAGCTTTGATGTGATTCTCTCCCCCTTAAGGTAAGATTGCTCTTCTTCTCCCCTAAATCTTCTCTTCTCCCCCTAAGTCCTCTCCCCCTTTGACATCAAGTGCCGAAAAGGACAGCAAACTAGGAAGGTCAGGGAAGATGGAAAGAAAGAAGTGGGATCCTTAAGAATCACAACAGGGCAATAAACTCAGTGAAGCTGCAGAAGATGATATCCTGAAAGAAAGAAATCGGTGACACCGAAATAAGATGGATCGGTGGGTCCGAAAGTCATGGACTTAGGGCAGATCCTTTTCGGTCAGACCGAAATATTTAAGTCGGTGACGCTGAGTTTAATTCCAAGGAAATACAGAAATAATTCAGCTCACTTTGCAAGGAATGTTTTAAAGGATTTGCAATGAATTTGTAAATGATTTTTGAGGAATTGATCAGAGCCAAAAGGATATTCACAAAGACAGAAGAATAGAAATAAAAAAGATTCCTAGATGAAGTTTTTTTTTAAGAAAACTCAATGAGAGAACATAAGAGAAAACAAAAAACACTCCAAAACATATGTACTTCATCTAGATAAGGGTCGGCGACTAGGTCACCTATGTTTGAGTATATTGACTTAGGAGTCAAATGAGAACATTTGATCATAGGTCATACTCATCGTTTAAGCACAAAATGGGGTTGCCATTTTTCGATTAAGCATTGATGTGTTCACATCTTATGAAGCTGCTTGTACTCATGACTTTGAGCAAAGCTCCTTAAAGATGTGAAGAACATACCTTGGGCTTGTTGTTGCTTTGCTCATGTAGGTGAACTTGATGTAGGTGCTCATTGAATGTGAAGTTAGAGCGCCATTTCCACTTGTGTAGTTCATCTTCCTACATGGGTTAGGCAAGCAAGGAAATACTCAAGGATATCCAAGATGACAAGAGTGAAATACTAGATGTATAAGGTGTCAAAAAGGATATGTGGAATTGTGTTCCTTGAACTCAACATCCCAAAGGGCTAGATACATGGTCAATGACAAGATTACTCAAGATTTGAGTGTGTGGTAATCTTGTGGAATGTAGATCATCCAAGTACCTGCAAGGAGTTAGATGCAATACAAGGGGGCAAATGTGTCCAAGACATATGATCATCATCATAAGAGAAATATCAAGGATTAGACAAGTAGGCTCACGCCTTGCATGCATCAATGGAGTTCTCACTCCAAGTTTGAAGCATCAATGATGTTCAACTCACTCCTTAAGCGACAAAACACCTTCTCATCAAGAGGTTTTGTAAAGATATCAGCGAGTTGTTTGTCAGTACGAACATGCTTAAGATTGATATCACCCTTGGCAATGTGATCACGAATAAAATGGTGACGAACTTCAATATGTTTCGTTCGAGAGTGTTGCACGGGATTGTGTCCAATCTTAATCGCACTCTCATTGTCACAAAGCAAAGGAACATGTCTCACATGTATCCCATAATCCTTAAGCATTTGTGTCATCCATAGCAATCGAGCACAACATGAACCAGCAGCAATATATTCTCGCTTGGCGGTGGATAATGATATCAATTTTGTTTCTTGGAGGACCAAGATACAAGGGATCGACCAAGAAATTGACACGCACCGAAGTTGACTTTCTATCAACCTGTCACGGCATAGTCCGAGTCGGAATAGCCAACAAGGTCGAAAGAGGCCCTCTTAGGATACCAAATGCCAAAGTTTGGTGTGTGTATCAAATATCTCACAATTCTTTTAACAGCTTTAAGATGACATTCTTTAGGGGCTGCTTGATATCGAGCACACATGCATACACTCAACATTATGTCAGGACGAGAAGCACAGAGATATAGTAGAGAACCAATCATAGATCGGTAAACCTTTTGATCAACGGGTTCTCCATCTTTTGTCAAGTCATTATGTCCACTTGTAGGCATGGGGTTCTCATACCTTTGCTTTCTTGCATGTTGAACTTCTTGAAGAGATCCTTGGTGTACTTTGTTTGTGAGACAAAGGTACCCTCCTTAGATTGCTTGATTTGCAACCCAAGGAAGAATTTGAGTTCACTCATCATGGACATCTCGTACTTCTCCGACATGAGCTTTCCAAACTTCTCGCTAAAATGAGGGTTAGTTGAACCAAAGATAATATCATCAACATATATTTGGCACACAAATAGTTCACCATCAACCCTTTTCGTGAATAGCATTGAGTCTATTTTTCCAATCTCAAATCCTTTTTCAAGAAGAAAGCTAGTCAAGCATTTGTACCAAGCTCTAGGAGCTTGTTTAAGACCATAAAGAGCTTTGTGCAACTTGTAAACATGATTAGGCTTTTTGGGATTCACAAATCCGGGAGGTTGTTTCACAAATACTTCCTCCTCAATTTCACCATTTAGGAAAGCACTTTTAATATCCATTTGATAGAGAGTAATATCATGGTGATTAGCATAAGCAAGAAGAATGCGAATGGACTCAAGTCTTGCAACGGGGGCATAGGTCTCACCATAGTCCATACCTTCGACTTGTGTGTAACCTTGAGCTACGAGACGAGCCTTGTTGCGGATGACTTGTCCATCTTCATCTTGCTTGTTCCGAAACACCCATTTGGTTCCAATGACGTTTTGATCATCCTTGGGCTTCTCTACCAAAGTCCATACATTGTTCCTCTCGAAGTTGTGTAGCTCTTCGTGCATAGCGTTCACCCAATCCGGGTCTTCAAGTGCTTCTTCTACCTTCATAGGTTCAATACTAGAGATAAATGATTAATGCTCACAAAAGTTAGCTAAGCGAGTTTTAGAGCGAGTAATTCTCCCGGAATTGATGTCGTTGATCATTTGTTCCACGGGATGATTTTTCTTGACTCTTGCTCGAACTCGGGATAGCTTTTGTTGTGGTTGTGGCTGAGCTTCCTCATCATCCTCATCTTCCTCTTCTTCTTCATTGTTGTTGGTGTTGTCTTGAGGCGGTGGAGAAGGAGGTTGTGGTGGATCTTCTTGTTGCACTTCCTCATCTTGGTGCGTTCCACTTGTGGAGGCCTCCATGTTGCCTTGAGGCTCATCTTGCCGTGAGGTAGGGGGCTCCACATATGTAGATGAGGTACTCTCCTTCACTTCCATGGGACGAATCTTTCCAATAGATAAATCTTGAATGGCTTCCGATGGGTCCTTGTCTCCTACATCAATAGGCATTTGCTCTACTTGCGAGCCATTAGATTCATCAAACTTCACATCTACCGTCTCTTCAACCTTTGGGTGAAATTATTGTGAACACGGTAGGTGTGGGAGTTTGATCCATAACCGAGAAAAAAACCTTCATGAGTTTTAGGAGCAAATTTAGACCGACGATGCTTATCAAGGATATAGCATTTCGAACCAAAGACACGAAAGTATCCCACTTGGGGTTTGTTACCGGTGAGGAGCTCGTATGATGTCTTGCCGAGGAGCTTATGAAGATAAAGCCTGTTGATAGCATGACAAGCTGTCTCGACGGCTTCCCCCCAAAAGTGCTTCGGTGTCTTGTATTCATCAAGCATCGTTCTCGCCATCTCTATGAGCGTTCGGTTCTTCCTCTCAACAACTCCATTTTGTTGAGGAGTGTACGTAGCCGAGAACTCATGTAGAATCCCTTCCTCATCGAGAAAAGAGTCTACATTGGCGTTCTTGAACTCCGTTCCATTGTCACTCCGAACTTTCTTGATCTTCACCTCGAATTGATTTTGGGCCTTTCTGGCAAAGGTTTTGAAGATTCTCTGAACACGTGATTTGTCATCAAGGAAAAATACCCACGTAAATCTGGAATAATCATCAACTATAACTAGACCAAAGGAGTTACCACCAAGGCTTTTGTAAGCATTGGGACCGAAGAGATCCATATGGAGAAGCTCAAGCGGTCTCCTTGTGGTCATGATGTTCTTCACGGGATGACTTCCTCCTACTTGTTTTCTGCCGACAAGCCTTTGCAAAGTCTATCTTTGTCAAAGAGAACATCTTTAACGCCAAGAATATGATCACCTTTGATTAGCTTGTCAAGATTACGCATACCAACATGTCCAAGCCTTCTATGCCATAACCAACCTTTAGCGGATTTAGCAATGAAGCAAGTTCTAGGTTGGGCTTTCTTAGTGAAATCAACAATATATAGATCACCTCTACGGATACTGGTAAATACCATGTTATGATTGTCACGACGAAAGACTTGGCAATCTACTTTGGTGAATAGCACATTGAATCCAAAGTCAGCTAATCTAGACACGGAAAGTAAATTGTATCCAAGTGATTCTACAAGCATGACATTTTGAATAGAGCTATCATGAGATATGGCCACCTTACCAAGGCCAAGTACCTTACCCTTGGAGTTGTCTCCAAAAGTCACATACTTGCATGGACCATCGTTCTTTGCAAGCTCTCGAAACATGTCTTTGTCTCCGGTCATGTGATCGGTGCATCCACTATCAAGAATCCACTCTTTTCCGCCGGATATGTAGTCTCTCATTTGCCATAAGATTGAGACTCTTCATGATCTTGTCTAGCTCGGTGTCCGAATCGGAGTAATCATCATCATGCTCATGCTCATCATCATATTGACCCATAGATTGTTCATCATCAACACCTAGGTCAATTTGACAACAACTTGCATTAGTTTTGTCAATGTGACAATAATCATCGGAATGCAATACAAGAGCATTTCTAATTAGAGCATTGATAAGACAAGGATCACCCTTCTTTTTCATAAGATCACGAAGCTCAAAGAAGCATTTATCAAAGTTGGGATCATTGGAAGCATCATATCAAATTCAATGGTCTTGTATAGAATTTCATCAAGACCTCTCAAAGAGTAGTCCGGATAAAGTTCTTCCAAGAACTTCCACATAGCATAGGCGCACTCAAAGTTTGTAACGAGCTTAAGCAAGTTATCGGGTAACCCTCTAATGATAAGATTTACAGTTCTAAGATTACGAAGCAAATCAAGCTCTTCATCCATGGTAGGGTGCAAGGGGTCAAATGGAGGCACATATGGGGTTTCAACATATTTGCGCAAATTGTATGTCTTAAAGATAATAAGCATTTCAATCCTCCACGAGTTATAGGACACTCCATTAAGAATAGGCACTCTATGGCTAACACTCCCAAACGTAGACACGTCCATCTTCCTCCAATGGTGTGTAAACCAAAGCAATGGATACCAGTGCTCTGATACCAATTGTAGAATCGAAGAAGGTGAGAGTGTCTAGAGGGGGGTGATTAGACTACTCGACAAGATAAAAATTCCGTCTTTTGTCAAGGACAGATTTTGGCAGATTTTGCATATCACACAAGTCAAGTAGCATACTACACATGCAATTCTAGAGTATGGGCAGCGGAAAGTAAATTGCACAAGTAGTAAAGAGAGGTGGAGAAGATCAAACGCAATTTGGAGATGCGGTGATTTTTCTCGTGGTTCCGATAGGTGGTGCTATCGTACTTCCACGTTGATGGAGACTTCAACCCATGGAGGGTAGCAATTGCGAGAGTCCACGGAGGCTCCACCCACGAAGGGTCCACGAAGAAGCAACCTTGTCTATTCCATCATGGCTCACGCCCACGGAGGCTAGCCTTACTCGGGGTAGATCTTCACGAAGTAGGCGATCTCCTTGCCCTTACAAACTTCTTGGTTCAACTCCACATCTCGACGGAGGCTCCCAAGCGACACCTAACCAATCTAGGAGGCACCACCCTCCAAAAGGTAATAGATGGTGTTGATGATGATGAACTCCTTGCTCTTGTGCTTCAAATGATAATCTCCCCAACACTCAACTCTCCTCACCGATTTGGCTGTGGTGGAAGAAAGGATTGAGTGGAAAGCAACTTGGGAAGGCTAGAGATCAAGCTTCATATGGTGGGAGTGGAGCAACTTGATCTCAACACAAGGGTAGGTAGTTCTCTTCTCGTAAATGTAAGGTAGGAGTGGTAGTTCTTTTCGATGGCTCTCTCCATGAATGAAGAGGGGTGGAGGGTATTTATAGCCTCCACACAAAATCCAACCGTTACACACATTTGACCAATCTCGGTGGGACCGAAGTTGACAACTCGGTGAGACCGAAAGTTCAAATCATGTGAACGTTGGGATTTTCGGTGGGACCGAAAATACAATCTCGGTTTGTCCGATTCGTGTAAAGACAGGAGTTTGCCAATCTCGGTGGGACCGACTTCATCATCTCGGTGACACCGATTTGATGATGAAGATTCTGAAGCTTGGCAACTCAAGTTTGGTGAGACCGAGTTCGAATCGGAAAATCCGAGATTTCTAGGGTTTGGCTTTGTGGTGAGGTGGTTCATCTCGGTGTGGTGAGTTTGGAATATCGATGGGACCGAGATTACTTATGAGTGTATATGGCGGTGAAAGTTCTTGATAGTTTAGGAGATGTATCACTAAGCACTTTGAGCAACGGATCATCATCATAACCTCATCCCTTTTAATAGTATTGGCTTTCCTATGGACTCAATGTGATCTTGTATCACTAAATCAAAAATGGAGTCTTGAGCTTTTGCCAATGCTTGCCTTAGCATTTTGAGGGTCCACCTCTTCAGTCCTTTTGCCATGCCAATGTGATTGAATTTCCTGAAACATACTTGATAAAAGCATTAGTCCAACCACAAAGTATGTTGTCATTAATTACCAAAACCACCCAGGGAGCAAATGTGCTTTCACATACAGATGTATATAGACATATTTTCAAGTGCAGTTTCACTCATTTCGCTTCGTATGTAGTCCTGGTTGGAATCTCTAAAAAAACTTATATTTAGGAACAATTTTTTTTTCGAAAAGAGGGGATTCCCCGGCCTCTGCATCAGATCGATGCATACGGCCACTTATTAAAAAGTAAATAGGTCTCAACAAGGTCTAAAAGTATTCAAACAAAAGCAACAGCTAGCTCACCTAGAACGTCAACTGCAAAACAGAAACCCCAAAAGCCACAACCGGCTGGCATAAAGAAAGATAGGTAAACTAAATGCCTATCCTATTACATGATCACCATCCAAACCGGTTGAAGATATCCCGCGCTACCATCAAAACTTATATTTAGGAACAAATAAAGTATTATGCATTAGGAAGGTAGTATCATACACTACTATCATATGCATGATACTATTATATGATACTCCTCAGTATGACCAGCCTTATATTATGCTTTTATATTTTTGTGATAGTTGTCCACCCATAGGAATTCTTTGTTTTTTTTGTCGAAACGGAGATTTTTTTTTTTTGCCTCATCGACTAAGAAGAAGAGAATTGTTCAGTTAATTTACGAAAATCCGGGCTAAACCGACGAGGAATCCTTTGGGGTAGCAGCACTCCTCGGTCACGCCGTCGGGATGGCCGGAAAACCCGGCGACGACGGCCTGCACGCACGGGTTGCAGGGGGAAACGAAAAGAAGGCACGGCAAGAGGGGCACGGGAGTCTGGAGCGGGAGCCACCGCAACGGTCGGCTAGCTCACGCCCAGGCTCAGGCTGGGCCACAACCACACGCGCCATCCGACCTGGACCTCCTTCCCTTTCTGCCTCCCCGCATCGCACCCCGATTTGATTATTGACCGCCCACACGATATCACGCTTAAAATAACAGGATTCATGCTTAATCTAGCCACCTAATTAAAGCGCCCCGCTGCCTTGGTGTCACCACGTAATCTGGGATGTTAATCTACTCTTACTTTATCAGTTCATCATGCATGGGGGCTCGCAACGGCTAGTTCCTGACTGAATAAACAAACCATGCAAAAGCTGGGCTGGCCTCTGTCATTCTGTGCAACGTGATACGCTCCCATTTTTCTTTCAACTGGCCAGAATATACTTGCATAGCCACTAGCACACTGCTGATTTATTTTACTTCGGCAGGTGTTTAAGACTAGCCACAGTGGGAGTAACTTCAGCAGTAACATCGAGTCCAACTCAGCAAATTTGCTTATGTGGCAATGAGTTAATGAGGAGAGATGTAATTCTGATAAGAATTAGCTGAATTCTTGTAACATCACATGTCCCAATGCAATATGAGTCTATAACCTAATAAATGAAGCTTTGCATGTTACTACACTTATGTTACTACCCACTATGAAGGTAGTAACATAGTTTAGGGATATGTGTATGTTACTAGTGTATGTTACTATGCATTGTGGCTAGTCTAATGCTGGATCCTCATGCAGGATACGCTGCCTGCGTGGTCGCTGAAAATGCACTACTAATCTGCAACGGCACTGTCAGCTGGTTGCTTATGTTATTCACGCCGTATTTTGAAAGAGTTCTCGGCGAGACAAACGACATAAATTGGAACTTGGAAGGGAAGAAAATACTAGGCAACGAGCCCGCAGATTGTACACAGTCAATATGGATTGGTTCATGAATTTTGAATCCCTTTATTCAATAAGGTTCTTGTCAGTCAGACGCTGGTACAGAGGCAAACCCTTCTTCAATGAGAGAGGAAGCTCACTAACCGGGCCCCAGCTCCACAAATTTGAAAGTGGGCCGCCTTTTCTATGGCAGACTCTTTGCTGTTTTGCAAATGAACCCCTAGGAAGCACGGGATATTTTCCGCGAGATTTGCACTTCATCCTTACTACGTGTTCCATTGATACTACCTACTCCTACGTGTGACGTGTTGCTAAGACATGTTGTTAACATGTGTTAGCTACTGTCTCGACCATTTTGGCAGCTATAATCTTTTTATCAGTACAACTGTTGTTAAAAACTATCAAAGTTGACCGTAAAAAATAAAGGAATCAAAGCTTGAGAGTATGAACCCACGTGACATGTTTTCTTAGTAAGTTTGCATCAGTTTTTCTTTTAGAAGTGAAGAATTTTTTTGACCACCAACTGAACTTGCCCTTGGTTTTTCTTTTGTTATCTCCACAACCTTTGTAATAATTATCAGTTACCCCCCAAGTATGCGCTAGACCCGGGCATGGGCAGCCCGGCCCGACGACCCATCCCGAACCCGGCCGAAAAACCTGGGCCAGGCCGGATCGGGTTTGGGGTCGGGTCGGGCTCAGGCTTGACAATTTGTCCCGTTGTGTATGCCGGGCCGGGCTCAGGGTTGGGAAATTAGGCAGTTTACATGAAGGCCCAACCCCAAAATTGATCTTCTTAGTCCCTTCGGGCTGGCCTCGGGCCTACATATACGTTTTTTTCGACCGGGCTCAGACCTTGACTTTGCAAGTCAGGCTTTGACAGGCCCCGCTCGAGGAATGCCCAGGTTTAGTATGCGCATAGTCCATATTGACATTACATAGTGTTTCTTCGTATATTTATAAATACCGCATGCACATTAATTGGGAGAAAAATACCCCCCCCCCCCAACTCTGGTTTGCAACAGCGGTGGTCACACATCCCGTCTCGCATAGGGACATTCGAACTTTGGAGCAGTGGGCACTGGCCACAGTAGCCCCTCGCAGACGAACGAGTGAGATGGGAAAGGGAAGTTGCGCTCTCCAAAAAGAGTCGTATAGACAAGGGACTTTGCCGAGAGATAAGGATGGCAGGGAAGAGCTGTGGGCACCATAGAGGACACATGTCATGCATGCATGGGAGGTGTGGTTGACAGGAGTGAGAAATCAATTGGTTGAATTAAACCGTTTTCCATACTTCTTTGGCATATTTCAATTATTGCATGCACGTTAATATAATAGGCAGAAAATCATTGCCTACCAATATTTCCACATTAATTTGGTACAAAACCACTGTGCATCCTTCCAATTACAAGCGCGCGAATTAATCCTTGTCATGCACCCCTACAATTCTGAGCTGTATACACACACGGTGGGCTAGAAACCAGCCAAGCCCAGGAAGATCACGCTCAACGCCAATCCGGGGTGAAGAGAAATCCCGGGCTCGGGCTTGGAAAATTAGGCAGTTTACACGAAGGCCTAACCCAAAATTGATCTTTTTAGTCCCTTCGAGTCAGGCTCGGACTTGGAAAATTAGGCAGTTTACACGAAGGCCCGGCCCAAAATTGATCTTTTTAGTCCCTTTGGGTCAGGCTCGAGCCTTGATTTTGCAAGTCAGACTTTGACATGCCCGGCCCATCCCGAGGAATGCCCAGGTTTAGTATGCGCATAGTCCATAATGACATTACATAGTATTTCTTCGTATATTTACAAATATCGCATGCACGTTAAATTGGAGAAAATAACTGTGTACCCATATTGGGAGAAAATTAACCCCCCCCCCCTCAAGATGGTTACATTGTCGTCATCCCGTCTCGCATAGTGCCATTCAAGCTTTGGAGTAGTGGGCGCTGGCCACAGTAGCCCCTCACAGACAAACGAGAGAGGTGGGAAAGGGAACTTGCGCTATCCGAAGAAAGCCCTATGGACAAGGGACTTCGGCGAGAGATAAGGACGACAGAGAAGACCCGTAGGCACCACGGAGGACACATGTCATGCATGCATGGGAGGTGCGGTTGGCAGGAGCGAGAAATCAATCGGTCGAATTAAACCGTTTTCCATACTTCTCTGGCATATTTCAAGTATCGCATGCACGTTAACATAACAGGCAGAAAATTATTGCCTACCAATATTTCCACATTAATTCGGGACAAAACCACCGCGTTTCCTTCCAATTCCGAGCACGCAAATTAATTTACTCCTTACCGTGCACCCCTACAATTGTGAGCTGTGTACGCACACGGCGGGCCAGAAACCAGCCGAGCCAAGCCAAGCCAAGCCCGGGAAGATCACGATTCACGCTCGCCAGCCAACCGGAACGCCAATCCGGGGCGAAGAGAAACCGGAAAGGAAAGCAGCAACCGGGTGCCCCGTAATGCACACCGATAAATAGGGCGTTCCCGGAGGGCCTCCCCGCAAGAAGAGTCTCGTTCGTGGTAGGAGCGGCAGGGTTTGAAATATTTTCCTGGAGATCGAGACGAGAGGCGAGCGGGCGTGCGCCGGCGCAGAGCTTTGTCCCCTTCCCCCTCGTCCCAATCCTGAAAGCTGCGCCCTTGTCCGTCCGCTGGACAAAGAAGCGGTCCGGCCCGGTGGAGCGAGGCAACGGGAAACTCCGCCTCCCTCCGCGCCACGGCACCGTAGAGAGCGAGAGCGGCCGCCGGCAACTCTACTCCACACGACGCAGGTACGGTTGCCTCGTCCTCGCGAGATTCGTTTGGGTTCGCGCGGCGCGGATGCTGGATTGATCCGTCCGTGGCGTGGCGTTGTTCATTGCGTTTTCTTTTTCTGCCGTTTCTTGCTGATGAACCGCGGCGGCTGTGCTGTGTTGCGCGGAGGAGGCGGCCGCTGCTGTCCCCGACGGGAGTCGTTCGGAGCCGTGTAAGCCGTTGGAGCTCTGATTTTTCGGGCTCTGCTCTGTTCGTCCTGGACTAGATTGGTTTGGTTTGGATTTGCACCGCGTCGTCGTTTTAAATCTGTTTGGATCTGGCGATAACGCGAGGTTTGCGGATTGTGTGTTGGAAGAGCCCGCGCGGTTGTTCCAGATTGAATCTGTTACGCTCATGGAGTCATGCGTATTTTGCCTTGCCTCTTTTCTGCTCTACTTCAGTTTGGTGCTTTGGTTGGTGCGATTCTCGGTATTCCGTTACCGTCTTCCCTTTGCCAACGCCTTGCGTTTTCAATGCTCCTGAACTTTCGTGGTTCCAAATCTTCTCTTTTGTTGGCTTGTTGTCTCGTGTTCTTGTAAGACAGTTAGTGTGTTACCCACAAAATCCATTTGTTTTGTCCATCCCCTTGTTTGTTTGTGCTTATCCCTGTGATGATTTGTCTAGGTAAGAAGAAGAAGAGATGGTGCACAAGGAGCTTCAGCAGGCATGGTGGTTCGACAGCCACAACCTCGCGAGGACGTCCCCATGGCTCGGCAGCACCCTTTCAGGTTTGCCTCTCCCCTCTCTACCCGGCACTCCCCAGTGGATGTTGTTATTACCGTGTGGTTACTCCATGGACGGACTGAGCCTGGATCTTGTTGTTGACCTGTTGTGGTTAGTCCATGGAGTGACATGACCTCTGCATCGAACCATCTCTCTTGCAGAACTGTCCGCCTTTGTTCTGGCCATGCTACTTTCCATCTAGAGTTTCACCAACGGTCAATTTCATCTTGGTCAATTGATATGCTTAACATCTCTTTTTGATAAGGGAGAAAGATCTGCTCCTCCAGCCTCTGCCTGCATCGTTACAGAATTTATTACATATTTAACTCTGAAGAATGATAAGCAAATCATTACAAGTTCACAATATTACTCTAGCACTTTGTATCAAACTTGTGATGACATATGCAATCTTGTGATGCATAGATCCATAATGGCCTGGTAATTCTGTACTTCAGATTTTTTTAGGGATTCTGTACTTTAGATCTTGTTTTTACAGCACGGATAACTTGCCTACTGGATTTAATTTGCCCCTTCACTAATTGTTCTCTTCCTTCCCTTTGATTGCAGAACTGGATGACAAGACCAAGCAGATGCTCAAGCTGATCGACCAAGATGCGGACTCGTTCGCTCAACGCGCTGAAATGTACTACAAGAAGCGCCCCGTCCTGGTGGACATGCTCGGCGACCTGTACCGCACGCACCGCTCGCTTGCCGAGCAGTATGACCTGCTGAAGCATGGCAGCGGCACATGCCGGTCCAAGTTCAATCCATCTCCCTGCACCAAGAGCTGGTCTCCGGGGTCCATGGATGGCAAGGCAACCAAGAGCTGGTCTTCAGGTTCCATGGATGGCAAGACAACAAGAAGTTCTTCCTCCAACTCACTGTGCTCAGACTCCTATGACTCGGAGTCTGAAGTCGATGACCCTGAAGAAGAGCATGATGAGAAGGTGTCCGAAGGCGAAGCAGAGGCAGCGGCGAAGAAGGACCAGCTTGACCAAGAAGCAGAGCTTATGCGCGCGGAGATCAAGAGGCTCAGCGAGCAGAATTCCGAGCTGCAGAAGGTGATCGAGGAGAACAAGGCGGCTCACGAGGCGGAGCTCGCCGCCAAGGACGAGGAGAAGAGGGAGGTCATCAGGCAGCTCGCGTCGTCCATCGACATGGTGAAGCAGGAGAACTACACCCTGCGCGAGCTCCTCAAGAGCCCCAACCCCAAGCACCACCCCGCCTCCGCGGCGCAGCCCCGCGGCTTCGATCTCAGGAAGCTGACCAAGGACCTGTTCTCGGCGAAGCTCTTCACGGGCCAACGCAAGCATTGTGGTCCCATGGTCGCTCTGTGAATGAGTGAGTTTTGGTGATGAAGAGAAGAAATAGCATGATGCAGTCTCTCCATCTTGGCATCCAGATCCATGAGAATTTCTTGTAGCTCATGTGCATATAGGATGGGTTTCTTTTGGACCGTGTCTGGTCCCGTCCTTGTTCAGGGTTAGCTAGTAGAGAGAATTTTTTAACTATGTTGCTGTTATATACTCATGTTTTATCTGTAGTAAGTAGTAGAATAGCCATATGAATGTTTGTATGATCGCTTAACTATAGTAAAAATATATTATTATTTTTGTCAAGTTTCAGTGGTCTTGTCCGATGCTCTGCCTGCACTAAAATATTTGCTGTTGCTCAAACTACTTTAGAAGTGCCATCAGCAAGATTCAGACTGGCTGATGAACGTAAGATGGAACTCTGCAACTGCAGATGGGGTAATCCGTATGATGAATCATGATGAACTCCCAGAAGTATTTTGAAGCACTTTCCTTTTTGGGCTTTATTGCAGTCATGCTCATGTGAGTAGTTCAGTTGGATTAACATGCCACTGCAGAAATAGATTTAACTGCCACGGTGGGGGGAGGTCGAGGTGAAGGCGGGGAGGCAGTCTTCGGAGCGCCGCCGGAGGTGGATGATGGAGGTCGGTGGTTAGGGTTGGCAGGCGTCATGGGAGGAAGAAGATGAACAAGTGGTGGCATGAACCTCGTAGTTGGATGAAGATCTGGCGGGCAAATAATAGCCATATGAATGTTTGTATATGATCGCTTATCTATAGTAAAAATATATATTTTTGTTAGGTTCCACTGGTCCACATCAAAATTTGCTCTTGTTGAAACTACTTTAGAAGCTACCAAATTTCCAACGGTTTGATGGAAAGTGAGATGAAACTCTGCAACTACAATTGGGGTAACCCGGGCGGAGCCTTGAATTTGCTCATTGGTATTCACCATAATAAAATTTACGCAATAGTTGATCAATTGTTGGCCTATATCATGGACGACGCTACACGTTGGTTGGGAAATGATTTGATCGAATTTGCCGCCTCCATAGTCGTTGGACGGTGCACATGATAGTCGTTCGTTCTCTACCTTGTGAGCCTCTCGGCAGCGCCCCAGCCATTCGTAGCATAGCTATTGTTGCGCTCATGGGCTTGCAACATGAGCCAAGTTGCGCTCCATCAAAACATTTTCTACCGTTGCAATGTGACCTATGTTGTGATCACAACAAACTCCCTCTGTTGCAACCCCATCCTTTGCAACATGGCACATGGTGGGAAGCTCCTTTGCAACATGACGCTAGGGCGCGCAAGCTACGGTAGCGAGCCACCAGCTGTGGTGGCGTCACCGTGGAACCAGGTGTCGAGGATGCCTCACTCGAGGAACTAGTAGACGAGAAGACGACCGCGTTTGGCGGCATAATAATAGCAGAGCAGGCGCGCGAGGTTGCGGTGGTTGAGGTTGTCAAGCACCTGCAGCTTGCCGTGAAAATTCACAGTTGCCAGCGTCAGCGACGTGATCCGCGAAGAGGCGCTCCATGGCGGGCCGCTGTCTGGCAGCATGACATGACACACAAAACTGAGGCTGATGTCGCCTATGATGTTGCCAAGGAAGAATTAGTTGTTGCCTTAGCGAGGTCGTCGAATGAGAGCTTCTTGAACGAGGTGTCAATGGATTCGTAAAGTGAACATGAAGGGGAGAGCTCCGATGATATCAGGGCTGAGCCGAAAATCGTCATCGTCGTTGCAGAGATCTATCTTGGTTGCCCATGAGGGCCTGCAACATCGTCCCTGCAGGATCCGGCTTCCGCCACCATCCCTTGCCCTGGCCGATCTGCAACAGACCATGTGTTGCATTTGAAAGGGTTGCAACAAAGCCCATGCGCAAAGTTGGACTATACGTAGGGGATGTTGTGGGCCGTCCGATCAAAAGTTGATCAGATAGTAGCGAAGACGGCTGGCGCGTGCAGCATAATTAGTCAGGTGAGCGCTAGTTTTTCCCTAATCAATATATTATATTATATACCCATACCGGAGTTTTGAAGATGGACTAAAAGGCGACATGTTCAATAATTAGTTGTAGCGGAGATGCGTATGTTAAGTTGGATGTGTGGCCACAAAAGAATGGATCGAGTCCGAAATGATGATATACACGAGAGAGTGGGAGTAGTATCAATTGGAGAGAAGTTTGTCCAACATCGCCCGAGATGGTTTAGATATATACAACAAGGCCTCTAGAATCTGCAAAGCATAACAGACGGCTAAAGCACACTGATAATGTCAAGAGAGGTCGGGTAGGCCAAACTTGACATGGCAGGAGTCCATAAAAGAGAAGTCCGAAGTATTGGAATATCACCAAGGAACTAGCCATAGACAGGGGAGCATGGAAGTTAGCTATCCACATGCCAGAATCATGAATTGGTTTCGAGATCTTATAGATTTTAGCTCTAGCCTACCCTACAACTTGTTTGGAACTACCTATACTGGATTTTGGGGTCAGATATAGGGTAACTCCAAGTCCATGGACAACGAGCCGGGCGAAAACCATCCAATGGTAGCCATCAAATATCTAACCCATTTCAAACGAACCAAGCACAAGCACAACTGGATTTGAAGTTAAACTAACAAAATTTAAGCAAGTTCGAGCTAAACTTAAACTAAAATAAACTAAGAACTAGGCCAAGCAACGGACGATGACCTCTTAGGCATTGCATTCAAGGTCGCTGGCACCTCCGTCATTGTCTGTGTCACAGTCGAAGCCATCGTTATCATCACGCCAGTGGCGGAAGGCCCGTCAGGCGTCGCAACAACCCCACCTGGCCACTACGATGCAGACGCTGAACCGCATCATCCGCGGCTTGGAGGCGGAGGCACACTTGGTTTTTGTTGGCCCCCACATGGAGGAATTGGGTTTTGAGCCGGGGACAGGCGTCCGACTCGACGATGGTCTTGGGCTGGTTGAGGGTCCAAGCCTCCGTGAGCACCCAGGTTGGCGTCGTCTGGCTCCTCGCAAACACGACCTTGCACCGAGAGTTGTGGCGCTCTCAGTGGCAATCCTCCGCCTCGGCTTTGCACTTGGAGAACGAGACTTCTCGACGTCGAACTTCTTTCCTATCACGATGGCTGATGGTGTACGTGTGGTGGGGCGGTTTTGGGAGAGGAGTGGGGAGGATTGGTTTACATCAAAGGCCGACTAACTATCAATGATATGCAGAGTAGTGAAGCTTCAGTGTGGGCAACTAGAGTAGGATTTCCGATAGTCACGCCGCCGTGAAAATGCGGATTAGCTGTCAGAAAAAAAAAGAGTGGATGTGTGACACGAAGTGTTCTAGGGCGGACCCTGGAGTGGATTTTTTGTGGCGTCTCCGGGGAATCGGAGTCTGACGTGGCGGGCCTTCGCATTCCTCAAATCTTCTTCGATTTGAAGCAGGTTTATGATATTTCAAATACGGAATGATTCTCTAAGCCGTGTTGGATGGCTAAAAATATCCGGAGTGTCTTGCAGTTCGTTTTGGTGATCCGCGTTGGAGATGCCTTAGGCCCTGCCTCCCCTGCCCATACGACGCATCGCGATGGACTCCGAAAAGTATCTCAAAGCACCTTTTGTTTCCGTGCGTTCTTGGAGCAGCTCGGTAGGATTAGCATGCCACCGCGGCAACAGATTAACAACATCATCATCATTACCCTAGTATCCCTTTGCTGCCGCAGATTATCAGCAACGGGCACCTGCGCGTGGATTGCACGCGCACCCGTTTCAAAAGTTGAGAAGCTGGAGCGGGGCATTGAAGAGCACATCGGTCAGAAGTCAGACGCAGATGCACAGTTATCCAAAGATGCGTGGAGTACACGCGCACCATTTTCAAAAATATTCTCCAACTTCTTTTTTACTAATGCTGTCGAGAAGAGCGTGTGCTCTCAGCATCTACATCCGCACGCCTCAAATCCACCTTATATGCGCGGGCGGCCGTCCGGTCGCGAAATTTTGATCAAGACTAACGTCTCAAACTCTCGGACTAACTGATATTTCTCATATCCAGCCTAAATAGAGGGCGTCCGCCCGCCCGCCACGTCGGATCCGGGCCACACTGACCCACCCGACCGCACATATATTCCCCCACATCCGCTCGCTGGACCAAACCCTAACCACTTCACTTCATTCACCTCCGCCACCCCAAGCTCATCATCGACGCCTTCCGGGCGCCTTCGACATGTCAAGCAACCGATCCGAGTCCTCCACCTCTAGATCCGTCAACTCTGAGCTCATCCCACGCGGTCCCGAGGAGGAGATCCATCCGGCTTGCGCTTCGCCATGCCCGGGAGGAGGCCCGTGCACGACAGCGCTTGGACTCCTTCCGCCGGGAATCCAATGCGTTCGTCTAAATGACACATGAATCAAGTGCGACGGCTGCCTCACCGGAGGCGGTGCGGTCCGTCCGTCGTCCGAACGCACCGGACCAATACTATCGCTGACTCGTGTCCCATGCCCTACTCTACCTTGCCGGCAATCGGACCAACACTCCGGGGAGCGCAACCGGCCGCTGGACATGGCCACGGCCACGGGCCACCGGACGAGCTCCGCTTAAAGATCGCTACGTTGCATGTAATAATATGGATTTGAGGTTTCTAATTTGAGAAATCTGGATGTGGAATGCATTTTTTAGACGTGACCGGCCACTGTCCATGGCGGGCGTTTAAGGGGTTGAATTTGCGTCGTAGATGCTCTTATTTCCCTTTATCTAAGGCAGTCACAAAAATTAGTCATTTTTTCTTTATCTTCAGAATAGTAAAATAAAAAGAAGAAAAGAAAAGGAAACAAGAGGGGGTAGGTGAAGGGAAGCAGCCAGCGCGTCAGTCCACCACCACCACCTCTGCCACCGGCTCTGCTGTATTTAAGCTAGCCGGCCCTCGGTTCGAGAGTCTTCTGCAGAGCATCATCCATCGGTCCATCCCCCAAGTCATAAACCCAAGTCGGACTCGCCTTCTTCCTCCCCAACTACTCCTCGCCTCCGCGCATCGCACCGGGGGTCACCTGAGGTAGGTACCGCCCGGATCCCCTCCCCAGAAATCTAGGTCTGCGAAATTCCCTCCGCCCGATCCGCCTCCGCCGGGCCCCCGGCCTCGCCGGAGTGGTTTTTGGCCCGGATCTGCGGCCGACCCCTGTTCGTCGCGGGTTAGATTCGGCCGCGGTCTCGATCTGCGGCTATGCTCGTGTGTGGTTGCGTGGTCGTCTGTTGGCAGCGTAGCGACCGTAGTACTGCTGATTTTCTGTGTCGTTGGCGTTGGAGGATGCGCCGATTTGGGTGTGGAACGTGCTCTGGATTCGGGGTTTAGATGGGTTGATGCAGGAGGCTGTTCTGTGCATCTCAATTAGAACTTGTTTGTTTCGTCCCCGTGCTGTGTCATGTTAATTTTGTTGCATCCTACTGTCATCATTAGTGGGTTTCTGTTGCTGAACTTGAATTACATAGCTAGGTTGCAGTAAAAAACCAGTGATTTGCTGCTTGTGGTGTAGCATATGGTGTGTGGACGAAGCAAGGCCTGTATTAGTTTATTATTATTATTATCCAGCTACAAATCTGGAACTGCACTGTACTAGTAATTACCAAGATTTGTTATGAGTTTGTGCTGAAACACTGCTGGGTGACTTGTGATGTCCTGTTACCACACTCCAGTGATTATTCTCTTCTCGGGTTTGCTTGCAGATCACATACACAATGGTGAAGGCTGTGGCTGTGCTTACCGGCAGCGAGGGTGTCAAGGGCACCATCTTCTTCACCCAGGAGGGAGATGGTAATTATGCAAACATGCTCTGAAAGCCTCTCTATTCTGTCCCTGTATGTTCGTCGGATGTAAACTGGTTGGTTGCTGTTTAGGCCCGACCACCGTGACGGGAAGCGTCACCGGACTCAAGGAAGGGCTCCATGGCTTCCATGTGCACGCTCTTGGCGACACCACCAACGGATGCATGTCAACTGGTACCAAAATTTCTTTCTTCCTTTCAGAACAGACGAAGTGTGCTGTGTTTATTGGTGCGGTCGATTTCTTTTGTAGGACCACACTTCAACCCCGCTGGCCATGTGCATGGGGCACCCGAAGATGAAATCCGCCATGCTGGTGATCTCGGAAATGTGACAGCTGGAGCGGATGGTACTTCGTTTATACCCTTCTTGCTCACTCAGATTCCTTTATGTTGGAGATAGATCTTTTTGCTTTGTTTCCAAATTAGGTAGCATTGTGTGTAATGCATAGCCTCACTGACAGTTCACTTCTTGTCTCCCAGGTGTTGCTAACATCAATGTTACTGACTGCCATGTAAGCAATATTTGTTCTCTCTACAAAAATATTACATTGTCCTTTTTTCTTGATATTGTGTTTCAGCACAGTTCATTTGACACTGATCACACTTTTGAATGGCAGATCCCCCTTACTGGACCAAATTCAATTGTTGGCCGTGCTGTTGTCGTCCATGGTGACGCTGATGATCTTGGCAAGGGTAATGCTTTGGAAACACTTGAATCATACATTTATCTGTCTTCCTGTGCATGCTTGTTTGTCAAACTGGAATGAAGTTGTTTTTGCAGAATTCCTAAAATAGTTATGTGCTTGTATGTTTTATATGTTTAGAATGGATCATAATCATGAATTCATGTTGTATGAGTAAGTTTGAAGAGCCTGGGATTGTGAACTTTAGTCTACTTTTGGATAAACCTGTTGCTTGCATAGCTAGAGGTTTAAGTCAAAGGAGTACTGAATGTCCTTATGGAATATTGAGCTGGGGGTGTGTTTTCTTGCTTTTCTCTAATTTCCACATTTATATCTTAAAATCCGGTATAATAAAATTAATGTTTAATTTTGGCTTGCTTGTCTTATATGATACATAAATTTATACTCTTATCACATGTCTAGGAAAAATGCACAACACAAGTGTTTTAGGCATTTGGCATGCAGGGTAGATGTTATGATTTATGATATGCTTGGTATTGCCCGAGTATTTGCTTGGCTTAGTTGATGCCTATGTTGCTTTGGCGTATGCTGATAAGATGAGAACTTGCACCTGAATGTCCAGATTAGTTTGATTGGACGTATCCAGATTGTATTGTGTAGCCATGATGCCCTCAGTTTGGTGATTTGTTATTTGTAATTAGTTTCAAGAAACCGGTCCAATCCATGATACGATGCTACAGTAATATGACAGTACTGTTTTACTTCATGTTTATAACTAAAAAACATCGTATGCTACTACTTCACAGAAGAAACTCTTATGTAAAAGTTGCACAAAGGTTTTTTCTATTTGCGTATTTTGTCTTCTGTTCCCTGTATCGTTTAGAGCATTTAGTTGTGCATGTTTGTTTTAGGTTAGCTAGCCAATCTTCTGGCGCTTCCTTGTCTATTTGTAAATTCACCTGCTTGCTACATACAAACTGAAATTTCTGCACTTGAAATTCCAGAATCTGCTCATTGTGTTCAGAACATAGCCAGTTTTGACATTGATTTGGATAGAGGCATGAAGCGCACATGTAACCATTACTATCCGTGTTGTATTTCAGGTGGACATGAGCTTAGCAAGAGCACTGGAAATGCTGGTGCGCGTGTTGCTTGCGGTAAGTTAAAAATTTCCTTGCTAATGTTTCTTGGGTTGCTCCAATGGTCTAGTTGCCTATCCTGTCCGCCCCTCTTGCCCAACTAATATAAGATGTTTTAATGACTTCACATTTAGTGGATTCATATTCTCAGGCCAACTGTTCTGATGGTTTTCGTTTCCTTGTTTCCAGGGATCATCGGGCTCCAGGGCTAAGGTGCCGTCTTCACAGGCCGACGAACGCCGTACAGATCTTGGCACTTGAAGAATACAGACTTGCAATTGCTATTTTAAATAAGCACACCATCTATGATCGCGTATGAGTGTGCATCATTCGTGTCAATTCCTATGTGCTACTCTGAACTCTCATATCACTGTCATTTGGCTTTTGAGTTGCGTGACTGGAACAGTTCTGTCAAGTGCTTGTGGATCTGTCGTTCTTAATGCCGTTACCAGCTCTGGACATATTTACAGAGAACGAGAGAGATTTCAGGTTTCATTATATCTCTTGTAGAGCTAGATTGATCTTGCACCACCATATCACCACATCTGCATGCACTCCACGTGTTCTGGTGATGCTTTGATGTCAGTCTTGGGCACTCAAGCTTCAGCCAGATTTTTTTTTAAATGAGGCAAAAGACTTTCATTGATTAAGAAGTTAGAATTGCCTGGTTAATGGCGGAAAACCATGCTAAAACCAATACAAACCAACCCATTGTAAGAAAAACATTACCACAGAGAATGCCATCTACTTGAATGAATATCTTTCAAGATAGAAGGTAACATATAATGTTGGAGGACGGATGTCACCTTAGAAATGCACAACAATCAATTATAAATCAGGGTGTTTCTCATCTCTATCAAATAATTAAGGCGAAAAAGGCTAAAGGAGCACAGCTAAAGATTGATTGTTGTACAAAATTTTCGGATATATGGCGTTCTCTGAAAAAAGTGCTTCACATTGCATTTGTGATGTGTATTGGTCCCTTGTGGCTGAAGAAATATCTGCATGGAAAAGTAGAAAAATCCTTTTCTGAGCCCGGGCTCATCTGCACCTGCATTGAATAAAAAAATCAAAGCAAAAAATTCCAGATTTTTTTCCCATGGTAGACAATTTGATACGTGAGGTCCGCCCCAATTTTCAAATCATTTGGACGACTGAGCAACTCTCGGCAAAAAAGACAAATTCGGATGAGCAACTCTCGGCAAAAAAGACAAATTCGGAGTCTGTAAAACAGTTTACTATTTATGTACTGTTTTAACTCGATTTGTCTTTTTTTGCTGAGAGCTACTCAGATGTCCAAATGAGCTAATATTTGAAGCGAATCTCACGCAAATAAATTGTCTACCATGGGGAAAATTTTTGGATTTTTTTGAATTTTTATTGTACTTATTTTAAATTTTTTTCTGACCAGGTGCAGATGAGCCTGGACACCGAATCGCCGCACTCCCTTAATCTTCTCTACACACAGGAAAACTTTGTTATCAGTTGTGATATGTTACTCAATAGATAGATATAGCTACACCCTAAAAATTTGTGCAAATTCTATCAGTTCTGTTCATAGTGGTGGATTCCGATGCCTTTTTTGTCAGTACACTAAGAAAACATGTGAATTTGTCTTGAACAAAACTGAATCCTAGTAAGTTCTTACTTGCCACATAAATTCAGTATAACGCAGTACCTCAGCATCCTATCTGAAATTCACAATGGCAAAATACAAATGAATTGCGCCGGTTTCTATCACAGAAAAAAAAATACCTGGGCTAGGGTTCAAACTAGAAATGCATCATATATTACTTGATAAAATACGCATATGTATGTGCATAGTGTCAGTTCAAGTGTACAACTTGAATCTTGTGTTTGATCTAATCTGACAGTCCACCATGACGAAATCCAGCTCAAATAGTGTACCGGTTCTTGGCTTCTGAATTGCAACACAAAAATGCATATTTTTTTTCCAAACACATAGATTCTTATCTCTCCCTAATAATAAAGTACGGATTGACCAATTCCACCAAGCACGTTGCTAGGTATGGGCCGGTCCATTTAATTAGGAGCCAGCGCTGATCGTTATGCTTTTTTCTGCTTTAGTGCTGCAGGCGCCTGTTCGTATGCATTTCGCAAACTGGTGCCTGCAGCGCCCCGTACTGGGCCAGCCCATTACTCTGTATTTTAATCCAGCAAAAAACTTTTCAGTACGTGGGATTCGATCCAGCAACTTGCTGGTTCTATTAAACGCAGCGATAACCACCAAGACACATCTTTGATTGTGCTAGATTAGCTTCTTTTTGTTTGCTTACTTACTCGTTTTTTGAACGATTTTGCTCATTTTTTTATTTGGAACCGGTTTGTTTGGTTTTTAATTCTTTTTCTTTTTTCCTTTTAGCTCATTTGAATGAACTATTTTTCAAATCGATGAACTCTTTTTTAAAACTGATGAACTTTTTCCAAATCGATGAACTTTTTTTAAAACAATTGGTGAACTTTTTTTAAATAATGATGAATTTTATATTGAATTTGATGAACTTTTTAAAAATTTTGTGAATTATTTTTTCAAATGAATGAAACTTTTTCAAATTTGATGAACTTTTTCAAAACTGGTGAACTTTTTTTCTAATTCGATGAACTTTTTCAAAATTTGAATGAACCATGTTTTACTCGTCAGATTCGATCGAGCGAAGCTGCGATCCAGAAGGAAGCGGCGATCGATGGAAGGAAGCAGGGAGCGATCATTTTTTTAGACGAAAAGCAGGGACCGATTGTCAGCGACTCCTTTCCTCCTCTCTATACTCTGGACATGACATGGGCCACTGCTGGGCTTGGCCTACTCAGAAGCCATCCGTGAGGCACTATTAATATACAGGGAGCTGGCATTAAGATGGACTTGGCTTGGACGAAACGGGCGGCTACGGCCGAGGCTTGGCTCTGCTCTTCATCTCCCTCCCCCTGTAGTTCTTCCTTCTTCCTTTCCTCTCCTGTAAATCGAGAGCCTGTAACAGAATTCATGGTGATTGAGTGAAACTAGTAGTTGGATCCTAACACCGATCGATCGAAGGATGGAGCGAGTGCCCAGCAAGATAGGCCGGCCCAACTACGCGGCTGCGTGAGCGCCCGTTCCACCAAAGGGTGCCTGCAGCGCTGATCAGGAGTTCCCTGTAACACAAGGGACAGAAGTAATGCACCTGCAAGGAGATGTGATCATAGACAACCTTGGAAACAACTTGGAAAGCTGAAATACGTCTTTTGGTAAAATGCGGCAATTTCTATCCTGAAAAGAGCTGGAGCTTCATCAATGAATATTGATAATATATGTGCGGAACATATATAGAGAAATATACAGAGCATTGTACAACCAAACAAACATAAGGGGGGGAATGTTTAGCATGAAAAGAAATTATTTTTTTTGATAAAGGAAAATAAATTGAATTAGAGAAATAATACATGATACTCTGTTTGTAAGTCCATCTCTACAGTTTCCTTGTGCCTAGACCGGCGATAACTTTCAGATGCAAACACCCTATGGAAATCAACATTCACTACACCACGACACTGCATTCTCTACAGACGTGTGTTGAGAAAAGTCATTTTCGCCGACCGACTGTTGGTTTTGAAAAATTTGTAACAGATAGTCGGTCGGGAAAACATCTGAACAGTAACAAACGGTCGGTCGGGAATGTTAACATATTTATTGTCAAATGATAGATCGGGAAAGCTCCAAGGCCCATCCATACATCGGTAGGGAAATAATCCCGACTAACAGTCCGTGGCAAATGGGCCAGCACGTGTACAGAAATTTTTAGCGCCACCTTTTGGCCCAAGCTCGCGAAACGTTTCCCCCAACACATAACTCATCACGCACGGAGATGAAAATCCCTAGTCCCTTTCTCATTCACCACGCGCGCCGCCATGGGCACCCGCCGGCGGCATCCTCCCTGCCCGCCGCGTCATACTGCCTCCTGCATGGCCCTGCTAGCCCGCCGCCTCGCACGCTCGAACCCTCTCCTCCTCCCAGGTGCTCTCTCCTCACCTCGTCGTCGTCATGACGAAGCACTCCCTGGAGGCACTGGTGCTTACCTCCCGTGGAAGCTTTCAGGGTCTGGTTCCCGGCGAGCGGCGTCATCAGCTCCGGCACTAACCTCGACTGCCCAGGTTCTTGTTCCTACCTGCTAAAAGACAGACTTCACTAGAGTATCACCTGTGCATCTTTCACCTTTTTAATCGAGATATTAGAAAAACACCCAAATGCAGTCTGTATCCCATATTTAGATTCACGTCTGAACATGGGCTCTCTCAGCGATTTCGAATTTCTGGCCGTTGGATCTCTCCTTTGATGCGATTTGGGCCGTCGGATAAAATCCATAGATGGAGCAATGAATAGTAGGTTTGTTTTTCCACTTCGGGATTTTAGTTATGTAAGAATAGGGTGAACCAGAGGCAGGTACTTGGGACATCAGTTGGTCATTGGGATAGCTAGACATTTGCTAGGGAGGGAAAGATTTCTGAATTCCTGTAAGAACAGTTGATGTTTTAATTAAGGTTGGAAATAATTATAGAGCTCCTCGAATGTTATTTGACACCAAACTTTGCAAGTGCCCATAACATTTGTTGATGATCATTCACACAAAGTTTCAGAATTTTTGAAATGTTTTGTTATGTTTTTTTGCGTGGGTGCACCTCTTGTTTACAAAAATCTTAATGGCAGAGTTCAACATGTGACTACACTCAAACTTGGTACCCTTGATACATTTTTTTTTGACCACATGGTACCCTTGATACATAGTCTATAAAGCATTTACCTAATTAGGTGTCATGTTGAGCTTCAAGTTCAGGTTGGAGGCGGATTGAGCTTGCCAGGTGGACTCCCGGTTCACGAGAATACGTCATAGCTCCTTCAGATCCTTCTCTGGCTACTAGCTACTATGTTGCATTGACCTGCTGTTCAGAAGATGTTGCCGTTGATATGGAGGTGTAATTTTCAGTGATGCAATGGACGCCAATGAGTTACCACAGTTTGATGGGGCCGTATCTGGCCGCGATGGACGCGACATTTGCTGCCCACCTCTAGAGTTGCCGCGCTGATACGTGCTTGCTCCCATTACAGACAGAAACCAAAAAAATCTTTTAGCCTAAGTTAGGAGCTACAGATAATGTACTCATTTCTCATTATTGTGCTATTTGCATACTGAATAAAACACATGTTGATAAACGTCAGCTATACCTTGGTTCCGTCCAGTCAATTGATAAAGTCTTTTCGTTTTGGTTATTCCTTATCAATTAGTATTATTTACTTAACATATAACTGCATGTGTGATGGAAAAATGTTCTGAAAAAGCCTCAACGAACAGTAAACAAACCTTCAAAATTCTTTAAGTGGCCTATTTGCAAGCTGCAGTTCTGAATTTACTACATGATAACCTGCAAAGTTTCATACATTTAATCATATCGAAATTTAGATCATTCTTGAGTTTGCAACGCAAAACGGAATGGAGCCAAAGGGAACGTAACATTATTACCTACAGAAATCCAATTCCCCTCTTGGTGCTCTCACCCACCACTCACATGTTGTGTGTCCGCAATGTTGAATATATTATGTACGTGTATATTGTGTCTTGGGTCCACCTTCTAGTTCATCTGTATAGTTGACGTGCCTGGTGCACCGATCAATGTAATTGTGTTGCACAACCTATACTTCATCTTCTACATGGTATCTATCGCAGGTCGGTCGACCTAACCCTAGCCGCTGCCGCGCGCCTCCCGCGCCGCCGCCGCCCCACTTGCCGCCGCCACCCGCCGCTGTTGCCGCTGCCGGTTCTCTCCTGTTGCTGCCATCGCTGCTGGTCGCTGCTGCCCTTCCCACCTCATGCCGCCGCCACCCGCCGCCACCGCCGGTCTCCCTCTAGCCGCCGCCGCCGGTCGCCGCCGCTCTCTCGCTTCCGCACTCCCTCCTCCACCCAACCCTAACCCCACCCGAGCCGCCCCAACCCGCGCCACCTCTCATCCGCGCCGCCTCCACCTCCTCCCAAGCCACGCCATGAGCTCCTCTTCCTCCACCGTCTCCAACCCCTTCGCCGGTCCCGATGTCGCCCTCGTCCGTGATCTCAACATCCACGAGCGTGTTCCGGTGGTGCTTGATCAATTCACCGCGTCCTAGTTCGCTTGGAAGCGGTACTTCTCCTTGGTGTTTCGTGAGTACCTGCTCCACAGCCACGTCGACACCGTGGACTCGAGCCTCATGATTCACGATGAGGAGTGGATGATCCTCGACGCCACCATCATCCGCCGGTTCTACCTCACCATCACCAACGACCTCTCCACACGGTGGTGGGTGATGATGACGACGCCTACGCCGTCTGGACCAAGCTCAATGGCCTCTTCACCGACAACAAACTGCAACGCAAATTCCTCCTCCACGACGAGTTTTACGGGTGCTAGTAGCTTGACTTGTCCATTGACGGTTTTTGCATGCACATAAAAAAACTTGCCGATGAGCTCCGCGATCTTGGCGAGACGGTCGGCAACGAGCTCCTCACCATCACTCTCACCGCCGGCCTCAACGAGGATTCTGGGAACGCCGCCTCCAACCTCACCCTCATCTCGGAGCCCACTTTTGCCAAGGTGGTGGCGTATCTCAAGTTGGAGGAGCGCCGGATGAAGATGGCCCGGAGTCGGGCGAATCACATCGCTCGTCCGCGGCACCCATGAGGCTCGGCGCCGCCGCCCGCCGCGTCCGTGTCCGGCCCTCCCGCACCCGCCCCCCCCCCAACAACGGCCGCCCCCCTCCCGCCGCCCCCGGCCGCTAACGAGGCCGCCGTGGTGGCCACCACGGGGGCCGCAAGCAGCAGCAGGGCATCGTCGCTCAGGGAGGAGCGGCTCACCCCCAGCAGCAACAGTACCAGCTGGCCCCATGGTATGCCGGCCAGAACCCTTGGACTGGCGTTGTGCGCGCCTGCTCCATGCCGGTTCCCCGTGCCCCTGCCCCGGGTATCCTCGGCGTGCGGCCTCCATTCCACCAGGCGTTTTACACCGTGCCGCAGCCCTATGCGGCGCCCTACGGGCCCTTCTCCTATGGCCAGCCGCCACAACCATGTGGGTTGCCGCCGCTGCCCCTGACGACCCCGCCCCAGCAGCCCGCCCTCCCATCGGCGCTATGGGACCCGACTCTCTTGGCGGCCCTGCACTCCACTCCCTCACCGTACACCTACACCTTCGGCGGCGACTGGTATATGGACACTGGAGCTACCGTGCATATGGCCGCTCATCCCGGTAACCTCCGCACCTCCTATCCCGTCCACACTTCCGCTCGCATCACCGTCGGTGACGGTTCCTCCCTTCCTATTACTCACATAGGACGTGCATCTTTTCCATCTACTTCTACTCCATTGTCATTATCTAACATGCTAGTTTCTCCTGATCTTATTAAAAATCTTGTCTCTGTTTGTTCTTTTACATGTGAAAATCCTGTTACCGTTGAGTTTGACGAATGTGGTTTTTCTGTTAAGGACGCTCGCACCCGGATGGTACTCCACCGATGTGATAGCCCCGACGAGCTCTACCCGGCCCACTCCACCGCCTCCACCACCTCCGCCGCCCCTGTCGCTCTTGCCATCGGAGTGGATCTTTGGCATGCTTGCTTGGGTCATCCCAACCCTGCCACCCTTCGTCATATACTTCAGAGTTTTTCTTTCACGTGTAATAAGATCGAGGATCACTCATGTCATGCATGTCGCCTCGGCAAACATGCTCGTCTTCCGTTTAGGGCGTCTTCTCATGTTGCATCGTACCCATTTGAGTTAATTCATAGTGATGTTTGGACCTCTCCAGTTGTAAGTAATACGGGCTATCTTTATTATCTTGTTATACTTGATGATTTTTCGCAATACGTGTGGACGTTCCCATTGCATCGTAAGTCGAACGTCATCTCCACTCTCGCCGCTTTCTACTCTTTTGTTTTCACGCAGTTTGGTTGTCCCATTCTTGCGTTTCATACATATAACGGGAAGGAGTTCGACAACTTAGCTGTTCACACTCTCCTCACCACACATGGCATGACTTTTCGTCTCACATGCCCGTACACTTTGCAACAGAACGGTCGCGCTGAGCGTGTCCTTCGCACTCTTAATGACTATGTTCGGACCCTTCTCTTTCGTGCCAATGTGCCTCCGTGGTAACCCACAAGTATAGGGGATTGCAACAGTTTTCGAGGATAGAGTATTCAACCCAAATTTATTGATTCAACACAAGGGGAGCCAAAGAATATTCTCAAGTATTAGCAGCTGAGTTGTCAATTTAACCACACCTGAAAGACTTAATATCCACAACAAAGTATTTAGTAGCAAAGTAATATGGAAGTAGCGGTAACGGTAGTAAAAGTGACAGTAGCAGTTTTGTAGCAATCATAACAGTGGCAACAGAAAAGTAACGAATCAAAGATCAATATGTGAAAAGCTCGTAGGCAATGAATCAATGATGGATAATCATGTCAGATGGCATTCATCATGCAATGGTTATAACATAGGGTGACACAGAACTAGCTCCAATTCATCAATATAATGTAGGCATGTATTCCGAATATAGTCATACATGCTTATGGAAAAGAACTTGCATGACATCTTTTGTCCTACCCTTCCGTGGCAGCGGGGTCCTATTGAAAACTAAGGGAAATTAAAGCCTCCTTTTAATAGAGTACCGGACCAAAGCATTAGCACTTAGTGAATACATGAACTACTCAAACTACGGTCATCACCGGGAGTGGTCCTGACTATTGTCACTCCGGGGTTGCCGGATCATAACACGTAGTAGGTGACTATAACTTGCAAGATAGGATCAAGAACAAAAATATATTCATGAAAACATAATAGGTTCAGATCTGAAATCATGGCACTCAGGCCCTAGTGACAAGCATTAAGCATGGCAAAGTCATAGCAACATCAATCTTAGAACATATATAGTGGATACTAGGGATCAAACCCTAACAAAACTAACTCGATTACAAGGTAAATCTCATCCAACCCATCACGGTCCAGCAAGCCTACGATGGAGTTAATCAAGCACGATGGTGAGCATCATGAAATTGGTGATGGAGGATGGTTGATGATGACGATGGCGACGGATTCCCCTCTCTGGAGGCTCGGACGGACTCCAGATCTGCCCTCCCGAGGAAGAACAGGGCTTGGCGGCGGCTCCGTATCGTAAAACGTGATGAATCCTTCTCTTTGATTTTTTTCTCCCCGAACGTGAATATATGGAGTTGGCGTTGAGGTCGGTGGAGGTCCAGGGGGCCCACAAGGTCGGGTAGGGTGCCCAGGGGGTAGAGCTGTTGGGGAATGTAGTAATTTCAAAATTTTCCTACGCACACGCAAGATCATGGTGATGCATAGCAACGAGAGGGGAGAGTATTGTCCACGTACCCTCGTAGACCGTAAGCGGAAGTGTTATGACAACGCGGTTGATGTAGTCGTACGTCTTCATGATCCGACCGATCCAAGCACCGAACGTACGGCACCTCCGAGTTCAGCACACGTCCAGCTCGATGACGATCCCCGGACCGATCCGGCAAAGTGTCGGGGATGAGTTCCACAAGACGACGGCGTGGTGGACGATGATGATGTTGTTGGGGAACGAGTAATTTCAAAAATTTCCTACGCACACGCAAGATCATGGTGATGCATAGCAACGAGAGGGAGAGTGTGTCCACGCACTCGTGAGACCGAAAGCGAAGCGTTATGACAACGCTGTTGATGTAGTTGTACGCCTTCACGATCCGACCGATCCAAGCACCGAACGTCACGGCACCTCCGTGTTCAGACACGCTCAGCTCGATGACGCCCGGGCTCCAATCCAGCAAAGCGTCGGGGATGAGTTCGTCACAAGACGACGGCATGGTGACGATGATGATGTTCTATCGCGCAGGCTTCGCCTAAACTCCGCGATGATATGACCGAGGTGGAATATGGTGAAGGGGCACCGCACAGGCTAAGGAACGATCCGTAGATCAACTTGTGTGTCTATGGGGTGCCCCTATCCCGTATATAAAGGAGTGGAGGAGGAGGGCCGCCTCTTCTATGGCGTGCCCTAGGGGAGTCCCACTCCCACCGGAGTAGGATTCCCCTTTCCTAGTCCAACTAGGAGTCCTTCCATGTATTAGGAGTAGAAGACAAGGAAGGGAAGAGAGAAGGAAGGAAGGAGGGGTGCGGCCCTCCCTAGTCAATTCGGACTAGGCCATGGGGCGCGGCCTGCCCTAGGCAGCCCTCTCTCTTTCCTTGAGGCCCAATAAGGCCCAATACTTCCCCGACGAATTCCCGTAACTCTCCGATACTCCAAAAATACCGAATCACTCAAAACCTTTCCGAACTCCGAATATAGTCGTCCAATATATCGATCTTTACGTCTCGACCATTTCGAGACTCCTCGTCATGTCCCCGATCTCATCCGGACTCGAACTCCTTTGGTACATCAAAACTCATAAACTCATAATATAAGCATCATCGAAACCTTAAGCGTGCGGACCCTACGGGTTCGAGAACTATGTAGACATGACCTAGAACTATTCTTGGTCAATAACCAATAGCGGGACCTGGATGCCCATATTGGCTCCTACATATTCTACGAAGATCTTTATCGATCAAACCGCATAACAACATACATTGTTTCCTTTGTCATCGGTATGTTACTTGCTCGAGATTCGATCGTCGGTATTCAATACCTAGTTCAATCTCGTCACCGGCAAGTCTCTTTACTCGTTCTGTAATGCATCATCCCGTAACCAACTCATTGATCACATTGCTTGCAAGGCTTATAATGATGTGCATTACCGAGAGGGCCCAGAGATACCTCTCCGACAATCGGAGTGACAAAACCTAATCTCGAAATACACCAACTCAACATGTACCTTCGGAGACACCTGTAGTACTCCTTTATAATCACCCGATTCACGTTGTGACGTTTGGTAGTACCAAAGTGTTCCTCCGTAAACGGAGTTGCATAATCTCATAGTTACAGGAACATGTATAAGTCATGAAGAAAGCAACAGCAACATACTAAACGATCAAGTGCTAAGCTAACGGAATGGGTCAAGTCAATCACATCATTCTTCTAATGATGTGATCCTGTTAATCAAATGACAACTCTTTTGTCCATGGCTAGGAAACATAACCATCTCTCATAAACGAGCTAGTCAAGTAGAGGCATACTAGTGACACTATGTTTGTCTATGTATTCACACATGTATTATGTTTCCGGTTAATACAATTCTAGCATGAATAATAAACATTTATCATGAAATAAGGAAATAAATAATAGCTTTATTATTGCCTCTAGGGCATATTTCCTTCAGTCTCCCACTTGCACTAGAGTCAATAATCTAGTTCACATCGCCATGTGATTTAACACCAATATTCATATCTGTATATGATTAACACCCATAGTTCAAATCATCATGTGACCAACATCCAAAGGGTTTACTAGAGTCAATAATCTAGTTCACATCGCTATGTGATTAACGCCCAAAGAGTACTAAGGTGTGATCATGTTTCGCTCGTGAGAGAAGCTTAGTCAACGGGTCCGTCACATTCAGAGCCGTATGTATTTTGCAAATATTTTATGTCCACAATGCTCTGCACGGAGCTACTCTAGCTAATTGCTCCCACTTTCAATATGTATCCAGGTTGAGACTTAGAGTCATCGGATCGGTGTAAAAGTTTGCACTGATGTAACTTTTACAACAAACTCTTTTATCACCTCCATAATCGAGAAACATCTCCTTAGTCCTTACTAAAGATATTCTTGACCAATGTCCAGTGATCTACTCCTAGATCACTATTGTACCCCCTTGCCAAATTCAGAGCAAGGTATACAATAGGTCTGGTACATAGCATAGCATACTTTATAGAACCTATGACTAAGGCATAGAGAATGACTTTTCATTCTCTTTCTATTTTCTGCTATGGTCGGGATTTGAGTCTTACTCAATTTCATACCTTTGCAACACAGGCAAGAACTTCTTTCTTTGGCTGTTCCATTTTGAACTACTTCAAAATCTTGTCAAGGTATGTACTCATTGAAAATCTTATCAAGCGTCTTGATCTATCTCAATAGATCTTGATGCTCAATATGTAAGTAGCTTTGCTGAGGCCTTTCTTTAAAAAAACTCCTTTCAAACACTCCTTTATGCTTTGCAGAATAATTCTACATTATTTCCGATCAACAATATGTCATTCACATATACATATCAGAAATGTTGTAGTGCTCCCACTCACTTTCTTGTAAATACAGGCTTCACCGTAAGTCTGTACAAAACTATATGCTTTGATCAACTCATCAAAGCGTATATTCCAACTCCGAGATGCTTGCACCAGTCCATAGTTGGATCGCTGGAGCATGCACATTTTGTTAGTACCTTTAGGATTGACAAAACCTTCTAGTTGCATCATATATAACTCTTCTTTGAGAAAACCATTAAGGAATGCAGTTTTGACATCCATTTGCCAGATTTCATAAATTGTGGCAATTGCTAACATGATTCGGACAGACTTAAGCATCGCTACAGTTGAGAAAATCTCATTGTAGTCAACACCTTGAACTTGTCAAAAACTTTTTTGCGACAATTCGAGCTTTGTAGATAGTAACACTACTATCAACGTCCGTCTTCCTCTTGAAGATCCATTTATACAATATGGCTTGCCGATCATCGGGCAACTCCACCAAAGTCCACACTTTGTTCTCATACATGGATCCCATCTCAGATTTCATGGCCTTAAGCCATTTTGCGGAATCTGGGCTCATCATCGCTTCCTCATAGTTCGTAGGTTCATCATGGTCTAGTAACATGACTTCCAGAACAGGATTACCGTACCACTCTGGTGCGGACCGTACTCTGGAAGACCCACGAGGTTCTCAGAGTAACTTGATCTCAAGTTTCATGATCATCATCATTAGCTTCCTCACTAATTGGTGTCGAAATCACTCGAACTGATTTCAGTGATGAACAATTTTCCAATTCGGGAGAAGGTACAGTTACCTCATCAAGTTCTACTTTCCTCCCACTCACTTCTTTCGAGAGAAACTCCTTCTCTAGAAAGGATCCATTTTTAGCAACGAATATCTTGCCTTCGGATCTGTGATAGAAGGTGTACCCAACAATTTCCTTTGGGTATTCTATGAAGACGCACTTCTCCGATTTGGGTTCGAGCTTATCAGGATGAAACTTTTTCACATAAGCATCGCAGCTCCAAACTTTAAGAAATGACAACTTGGGTTTCTTGCTAAACCACAGTTCATATGGTGTCGTCTCAACGGATTTAGATGGTGCCCTTTTAACGTGAATGCAGCTGTCTCTAATGCATAACCCAAAAACAATAGTGGTAAATCAGTAAGAGACATCATAGATCGTACTATATCCAATAAAGTGCGGTTAAGATGTTCGGACACACCATAACGTTGTGGTGTTCCAGGTGGCGTGAGCTGTGAAACTATTCCACATTGTTTTAATTGAAGACCAAACTCGTAACTCAAATATTCGTCTCCGCGATCAGATCGCAGAAATTTTATTTTCTTGTTACGATGATTTTTCCACTTCACTCTGAAATTCTTTGAACCTTTCAACTATTTCAGACTTATGTTTCATCAAGTAGATATACCCATATCTGCTCAAATCATCTTGTGAAGGTCAGAAAATAACGATACTTGCCACGAGCATCAACACTCATTGGATCGCATACATCGGTATGTATTATTTCCAATAAGTCAGGAGCTCGTTCCATTGTTCTGGAGAACGGAGTTTTAGTCATCTTGCCCAAAAGGCACGGTTCGCAAGCATCAAATGATTCATAACCAAGTGATTCCGAAAATCCCATCAGCATGGAGTTTCTTCGTGTGCTTTACACCAATATGACCTAAACGGCAGTGCCACAAATAAGTTGCACTATCATTATTAACTTTGCATCTTTTGGCCTCAATATTATGAATATGTGTATTACTACGATCGAGATCCAACAAACCATTTTCGTTGGTGTGTATAGAAGGTTTTATTCATGTAAACAGGATAACAATTATTCTTTAACTTCAAATGAATAACTGTATCACAATAAACATGATCAAATCATATTCATGCTCAACGCAAACGCTAAATAATATTTATTTAGGTTTAACACTAATCCCGAAAGTATAGGGAGTGTGCGATGATGATCATATCAATCTTGGAACTACTTCCAACACTCATCGTCACTTCCCCTTCAACTAGTCTCTGTTTATTCGTAACTCTGCTTTGAGTTACTAATCTTAGCAACCGAACAAGTATCAAATACTCAGGGGCTACTATATACACTAGTAAGGCACACATCAATAATTTGTATATCAAATATACCCTTGTTCATTTTGCCATCCTTCTGATCCACCAAATATTTATGGCATTTCCGCTTCCAATGACCATTTCCTTTGCAGTGTAAGCACTCAGTTTCAGGCTTTGGTCCAGCTTTGGGATTCTACATGGGAGTGACAACTTGCTTGTCTTTCCACTTGAAGTTCCCTTTCTTTCCCTTTGCCCTTCTCTTGAAACTAGTGGTCTTGTCAATCATCAACACTTGATGCTCTTTCTTGATTTCTACCTTCGTCGATTTCAACATCACGAAGAGCTCGGGAATCGTTTTCGTCATCCCTTGCATACTATAGTTCATCACGAAGTTCTAGTAACTTAGTGATGGTGACTAGAGAATTCTGTCAATCACTATCTTATCGGAAGATTAACTCCCACTTGATTCAAGCGATTGAAGTACCAGACAATCGAGCACATGCTCACTAGTTGAGCGATTCTCCTCCATCTTTTAGCTATAGAACTTGTTGGAGACTTCATATCTCTCAACTCGGTATTTGCTTGAAATATTAACTTCAACTCTGGAACATCTCATGTGGTCCATGATGTTCAAAACATCTTTGAAGTCCCAATTCTAAGCCGTTAAGCATGGTGCACTAAACTATCAAGTAGTCATCATATTGAGCTAGCCAAACGCTCATAACGCCCGCATCCGCTCTGCAATAGGTCGCATCACCTTGCGGTGCATTAAGGACATAATTCTTACGTGCAGCAATGAGGATAAACCTCGATCACGGATCCAATCCGCATCATTGCTACTAACATTTTCAACACAATTTTCTAGGAACATATCAAAATAAACATATGAAAGCAACAACGCAAGCTATTGATCTTACAACATAATTTGCAAAATACTACGGGACTAAGTTCATGATAAATTTAAGTTCAATTAATCATATTACTTAAGAACTCCCACTTAGACAGACATCTCTCTAGTCATCTAAGTGATCACGTGATCCAAATCAACTAAACCATAACCGATCATCACGTGAGATGGAGTAGTTTTCAATGGTGAACATAACTATGTTGATCATATCTACTATATGATTCACGCCGACCTTTCGGTCTCCGTGTTCGAGGCCATATCTGCATATGCTAGGCTCGTCAAGTTTAACTCGAGTATTCGCGTGTGCAAGGCGGCTTGCACCCGTTGTAGATGGACGAGAGCTTATCACACCCGATCATCACGTGGTGTCCAGGCACGACGAACTTTGGCAACGGTTCATACTCGTGGAGAACACTTCTTGATAATTAGTGAGAGATCATCTTAAAATGCTACCGTCAATCAAAGCAAGAATAAGATGTATAATAGATAAACATCATATGCAATCAAAATATGTGACATGATATGGCCATGATCATCTTGCGCCTTTGATCTCCATCTCCAAAGTCTTGTCATGATCTCTATCGTCACCGCATGACACCATGATCTTCATCATCTTGATCTATATCAATGTGTCATCACATGGTTGTCTCACCAACTATTGCTCTTGCAACTATTGCTATCGTATAGCAATAAAGTAAAGCAATTATTTGGCATTTGCATCTTATGCAACAAAGAGACATCCATAGGGCTTCTGCCAGTTGCCGATAACTTCAACAAAACAGATCATCTCATACAACAACTTATATCTTATCACGTCTTGACCATATCACATCACAACATGCCCTGCAAAAACAAGTTAGACGTCCTCTACTTTGTTGTTGCAAATTTTACGTGGCTGCTACGGGCTGAGGAAGAACCGTTCTTACCTACGCATCAAAACCACAACGATAGTTCGTCAAGTTAGTGCTGTTTTAACCTTCGCAAGGACCGGGCGTAGCCACACTCGGTTCAACTAAAGTTGGAGAAACTGACACCCGCCAGCCAACTGTGTGCAAAGCACGTCGGTAGAACCAGTCTCGCGTAAGCGTCGCGTAATGTCGGTCGGGCCGCTTCATCCAACAATACCGCCGAACCAAAGTATGACATGCTGGTAAGCAGTATGACTTGTATCGCCCACAACTCACTTTTGTTCTACTCGTGCATATAACATCAACGCATAAAACCTAGGCTCTGATACCACTATTGGGGAACGTAGTAATTTCAAAAAATTTCCTACGCACACGCAAGATCATGGTGATGCATAGCAACGAGAGGGGAGAGTGTGTCCACGTACCCTCGTAGACCGAAAGCGGAAGCGTTATGACAACGCGGTTGATGTAGTTGTACGTCTTCACGATCCGACCGATCCAAGCACCGAACGTACGGCACCTCCGTGTTCAGCACACGTTCAGCTCGATGACGTCCCCGGGCTCCAATCCAGCAAAGCGTCGGGGATGAGTTCCGTCAGCACGACGGCATGGTGACGATGATGATGTTCTACCGCGTAGGGCTTCGCCTAAACTCCGCGACGATATGACCGAGGTGGAATATGGTGGAGGGGGGCACCGCACAGGGCTAAGGAACGATCCGTAGATCAACTTGTGTGTCTATGGGGTGCCCCCTACCCCCGTATATAAAGGAGTGGAGGAGGGGAGGGCCGGCCCTCTTCTATGGCATGCCCTAGGGGAGTCCCACTCCCACCGGGAGTAGGATTCCCCCTTTCCTAGTCCAACTAGGAGTCCTTCCATGTATTAGGAGTAGAAGACAAGGAAGGGGAAGAGAGAAGGGAAGGAAGGAGGGGGTGCGGCCCCTCCCCTAGTCCAATTCGGACTAGGCCATGGGGGGGCGCGCGGCCTGCCCTAGGCAGCCCCTCTCTCTTTCCCGCAGGGCCCAATAAGGCCCAATACTTCTCCCCAACGAATTCCCGTAACTCTCCGATACTCCAAAAAATACCCGAATCACTCGGAACCTTTCCGAACTCCGAATATAGTCGTCCAATATATCGATCTTTATGTCTCGACCATTTCGAGACTCCTCGTCATTCCCGATCTCATCCGGACTCGAACTCCTTGGTACATCAAAACTCATAAACTCATAATATAACCATCATCAAAACCTTAAGCGTGCGGACCCTACGGGTTCGAGAACTATGTAGACATGACCTAGAACTATTCTCGGTCAATAACCAATAGCGGGACCTGGATGCCCATATTGGCTCCTACATATTCTACGAAGATCTTTATCGGTCAAACCGCATAACAACATACGTTGTTCCCTTTGTCATCGGTATGTTACTTGCTCGAGATTCGATCGTCGGTATCCAATACCTAGTTCAATCTCGTCACCGGCAAGTCTCTTTACTCATTCTGTAATGCATCATCCCGTAACCAACTCATTGATCACATTGCTTGCAAGGCTTATAATGATGTGCATTACTGAGAGGGCCCAGAGATACCTCTCCGACAATCGGAGTGACAAAACCTAATCTCGAAATACGCCAACTCAACATGTACCTTCGGAGACACCTGTAGTACTCCTTTATAATCACCCGATTCGTTGTGGACGTTTGGTAGTACCCAAAGTGTTCCTCCGATAAACGGAGTTGCATAATCTCATAGTTACAGGAACATGTATAAGTCATGAAGAAAGCAACAAGCAACATACTAAACGATCAAGTGCTAAGCTAACGGAATGGGTCAAGTCAATCACATCATTCTTCTAATGATGTGATCCCGTTAATCAAATGACAACTCTTTTGTCCATGGCTAGGAAACATAACCATCTCTGATAAACGAGCTAGTCAAGTAGAGGCATACTAGTGACACTATGTTTGTCTATGTATTCACACATGTATTATGTTTCCGGTTAATACAATTCTAGCATGAATAATAAACATTTATCATGAAATAAGGAAATAATTAATAACTTTATTATTGCCTCTAGGGCATATTTCCTTCAGATGTTCTACCGGCGCAGGGCTTCGCCTAAACTCCGCGACGATATGACCGAGGTGGAATATGGTGGAGGGGGGCACCGCACACGGCTAAGGAACGATCTGTAGATCAACTTGTGTGTCATGGGGTGCCCCCTGCCCCCGTATATAAAGGAGGGAGGGGGGAGGTGCGGCCGGCCAAGGAGGGCGCGCCAAGGAGGAGTCCTACTCCCACCGGGAGTATGATTCCCCCCTTCCAAGTAGTAGGAGTAGGAGTCCAGGAAAGGGGGAAGAGAAGAGAAGGAAGGAGGGGGTGCAGCCCCTCCCCCTAGTCCAATTCAGACTAGGCCTTGGGGGGGCGCCCAACCTCTCCTCTCTCTTTCCCCTAAAGCCCAATAAGGCCCATATACTCCCCGGCGAATTCCCGTAACTCTCCGGTACTCCGAAAAATACTCGAATCACTCGGAACCTTTCCGAACTCCGAATATAGTCGTCCAATATATCGATCTTTACGTCTCGACCATTTCGAGACTCCTTGTCATGTCCCCGATCTCATCCGGGACTCCGAACTCCTTCGGTACATCAAAACTCATAAACTCATAATATACCTGTCATGGAAACCTTAAGCGTGCGGACCCTACGGGTTCGAGAACTATGTAGACATGACCTAGAACTATTCTCGGTCAATAAGCAATAGCGGAACCTGGATGCTCATATTGGCTCCCACATATTCTACGAAGATCTTTATCGGTCAAACCGCATAACAACATACGTTGTTCCCTTTGTCATCGGTATGTTACTTGCCCGAGATTCGATCGTCGGTATCCAATACCTAGTTCAATCTCGCTATCGCAAGTCTCTTTACTCGTTACGTAATGCATCATTTCGTAACTAACTCATTAGCTACATTGCTTGCAAGGCTTATAGTGATGTGCATTACCGAGAGGGCCCAGAGATACCTCTCCGACAATCGGAGTGACAAAACCTAATCTCGAAATATGCCAACCCAACATGTACCTTTGGAGACACCTGTAGTACTCCTTTATAATCACCCAGTTATGTTGTGACGTTTGGTAGCACCCAAAGTGTTCCTCCGGTAAACGGGAGTTGCATAATCTCATAGTTACAGGAACATGTATAAGTCATGAAGAAAGCAATAGCAACATACTAAACGATCAAGTGCTAGGCTAACGGAATGGGTCATGTCAATCACATAATTCTCCTAATGATGTGATCCCGTTAATCAAATGACAACTCTTTTTTCCATGGCTAGGAAACATAACCATCTTTGGTAAACGAGCTAGTCAAGTAGAGGCATACTAGTGACACTATGTTTGTCTATGTATTCACACATGTATTATGTTTCCGGTTAATACAATTCTAGCATGAATAATAAACATTTATCATGAAATAAGGAAATAAATAATATCTTTATTATTGCCTCTAGGGCATATTTCCTTCAGTCTCCCACTTGCACTAGAGTCAATAATCTAGTTCACATCGCCATGTGATTTAACACCAATATTCATATCTGTATAAACACCCATAGTTCACATCGTCATGTGATCAACACCCAAAGGGTTTACTAGAGTCAATAATCTAGTTCACATCGCTATGTGATTAACACCCAAAGAGTACTAAGGTGTGATCATGTTTTGCTCGTGAGAGAAGCTTAGTCAATGGGTCTGTCACCTTCACAGCCGTATGTATTTTGCAAATATTCTATGTTCACAATGCTCTGCACGGAGCTACTCTAGCTAATTGCTCCAACTTTCAATATGTATCCAGATTGATACTTAGAGTCATCTGGATTGGTGTAAAAGCTTGCATCGTTGTAACTTTTTACGACGGGCTCTTTTATCACCTCCATAATCGAGAAACATGTCCTTAGTCCTCACTAAGGATATTCTTGACCGCTGTCCAGTGATCTACTCTTAGATCAAAATTGTATTCCTTTGTCAAACTCAGAGCAAGGTATACAATAGGTCTGGTTCACAACATAGCATACTTTATAGAACCTATGGTGAGGCATAGGAATGACTTTTCATTCTCTTTCTATTTTCTCGCCATGGTCGGGTCTTGAGTCTTACTCAACTTCACACCTTTGCATCACAGCAAGAACTCCTTCTTTGACTGTTCCATTTTGAACTATTTCAAAAATTTATCAAGGTATGTACTCATTGAAAATCTTATCAAGCATCTTGATCTATCTCAATAGATCTTGATGCTCAATATGTAAGTAGCTTTGCCGAGGTCTTTCTTTGAAAAAACTCCTTTCAAACACTCCTTTATGCTTTGCAGAATAATTCTACATTATTTCCGATCAACAATATGTCATTCACATATACTTATCAGAAATGTTGTAGTGCTCCCACTCACTTTCTTGTAAATACAGGCTTCACTGCAAGTCTGTATAAAACTATATGCTTTGATCAACTTATCAAAGCGTATATTCCAACTCCAAGATGCTTGCACAAGTTCATAGATGGATTGCTGGAGCTTGCACATTTTGTTAGCACCTTTAGGATTGACAAAACCTTCTGGTTGTATCATATACAACTCTTATTTAATAAATCCATTAAGGAATGTAGTTTTGACATCCGATCCATTTGCCAAATTTCATAAAATGTGGCAATTGCTAACATGATTCGGACAGACTTTTAAGCATCGATACGAGTGAGAAAATCTCATTGTATTCAACACCTTGAACTTTGTCAAAACCCTTTTTCGACAAGTCTAGCTTTGTAGATAGTAACACTACTATCAGCGTCCGTCTTCCTCTTGAAGATCCATTTATTTTCTATGGCCTGGCGATCATCGGGCAAGTCCACCAAAGTCCACACTTTGTTCTCATACATGGATCCCATCTCAGATTTCATGGCCTCAAACCATTTTGCGGAATCTGGGCTCATCATCGCTTCCTCATAGTTCGTAGGTTCATCATGGTCTAGTAACATGACTTCCGAATAGGATTACCGTACCACTCTAGTGCGGATCTTAATCTGGAAGACCTACGAGGTTCTGTAGTAACTTGATCTGAAGTTTCATGATCATCATCATTAGCTTCCTCACTAATTGGTGTAGGAATCACTGGAACTAATTTTAGTGATGAACTATTTTCCAATTCGGAAGAAGGTACAGTTACCTCATCAAGTTCTACTTTCCTCCCACTCACTTCTTTCGAGAGAAACTCCTTCTCTAGAAAGGATCCGAATTTAGCAACGAAAATCTTGCCCTTGGATCTGTGATAGAAGGTGTACCCAAAGTCTCTTTTGGGTATTCTATGAAGACGCACTTCTCCAATTTGGGTTTGAGCTTATCATGATGAAACTTTTTCACATAAGCATCGCATCCCCAAACTTTAAGAAACGACAACTTGGGTTTCTTGCTAAACCACAGTTCATATGGTGTCGTCTCAACGGATTTAGATGGTGCCCTTTTAACGTGAATGCAGCTGTCTCTAATGCATAACCCCAAAACAATAGTGGTAATTAGTAAGAGACATCATAGATCGCACCATATCCAATAAAGTGCGGTTATGACGTTCGGACACACCATAACATTGTGGTGTTCCAGGTGGCGTGAGCTGTGAAACTATTCCACATTGTTTTAATTGAAGACCAAACTCGTAACTCAAATATTCTTCTCCGCGATCAGATCATAGAAACTTTATTTTCTTGTTACGATGATTTTTCCACTTCACTCTGAATTTTTTTGAACCTTTCAACTATTTCAGATTTATGTTTCATCAAGTAAATATACCCATATCTGCTCAAATCATCTTGTGAAGGTCAGAAAATAACGATACTTGCCACGAGCATCAACACTCATTGGATCACATACATCGGTATGTATTATTTCCAATAAGTCAGTAGCTTGTTCCATTGTTCCGGAGAACGGAGTTTTAGTCATCTTGCACAAAAGGCACGGTTCGCAAGCATCAAATGATTCATAACCAAGTGATTCCAAAAATCCATCTTTATGGAGTTTCTTCATGCGCTTTACACCGATATGACCCAAACGGCAGTGCCACAAATAAGTTGCACTATCATTATTAACTTTGCATCTTTTGGCATCAATATTATGAATATGTGTATCACTAAGATCGAGATCCAACAAACTAAGTTCATTGGGTGTATGACCATTGAAGGTCTTATTCGTGTAAACAGAATAACAATTATTCTCTAACTTTAAATGAATAACCGTATCGCAATAAACATGATCAAATCATATTCATGCTCAACGCAAATGCTAAATAACATTTATTTATGTTTAACACTAATCCTGAAAGTATGGGGAGTGTGTGATGATGATCATATCAATCTTGGAACTACTTCCTACACTCATCGTCACTTCCCCTTCAACTAGTCTCTGTTTATTCTGTAACTCCTGTTTCGAGTTACTAATCTTAGTAACCGAACAAGTATCAAATACTTAGGGGCTACTATAAACACTAGTAAGGCACACTTCAATAACCTGTATATCAACTATACCCTTGTTCACTTTGCCATCCTTCTTATCCACCAAATATTCAGTGCATTTCCGCTTCTAGTGACCATTTCCTTTGCAGTGTAAGCACTCAGTTTCAGGCTTTGGTCCAGCTTTGGGCTTCTTCGTGGGAGTGACAACTTGCTTGTCTTTCCACTTGAAGTTCCCTTTCTTTCCCTTTTGCCCTTTTCTTGAAACTAGTGATCTTGTCAACCATCAACACTTGATGCTCTTTCTTGATTTCTACCTTCGTCGATTTCAACATCACGAAGAGCTCGGGAATCATTTTCGTCATCCCTTGCATACTATAGTTCATCACGAAGTTCTAGTAACTTAGTGATGGTGACTAGAGAATTCTATCAATCACTATCTTATCTGGAAGATTAACTCCCACTTGATTCAAGCGATTGAAGTACCTAGACAATCTGAGCACATGCTCACTAGTTGAGCGATTCTCCTCCATCTTTTAGCTTTAGAACTTGTTGGAGACTTCATATCTCTCAACTCGGTATTCTTTTGAAATATTAACTTCAACTCTCGAACATCTCATATGGTCCATGATGTTCAAAACGCCTTTGAAGTCCCGATTCTAAGCTGTTTAAGCATGGTGCACTAAACTATCAAGTAGTCATCCTTTTGAGCTAGCCAAACGCTCATAACGTCGTGATCCGCTCCCGCAATAGGTTTGTCACCTAGCGGTGCATTAAGGACATAATTCTTTTGTGCAAGAATGAGGATAAACCTCGGATCACGGATCCAATCCGCATCATTGCTACTGACATCTTTCAACACAATTTTCTAGGAACATATCAAAATAAACATATGAAAGCAACAACGCAAGCTATTGATCTACAACATAATTTGCAAAATACTACCAGGACTAAGTTCATGATAAATTTAAGTTCAATTAATCATATTACTTAAGAACTCCCACTTAGATAGACATCCCTCTAGTCCTCTTAGTGATTACGTGATCTATATCAACTACACCATGTCCGATCGTCACGTGAGATGGAGTAGTTTCAATGGTGAACATCAATATGTTGATCATATCTACTATATGATTCATGCTCGACCTTTCGGTCTCCGTGTTCCGAGGCCATATCTGTTATATGCTAGGCTCGTCAAGTTTAACCCGAGTATTCGCGTGTGCAACTGTTTTGCACCGTTGTATTTGAACGTAGAGCCTATCACACCCGATCATCACGTGGTGTCTCAAAGACGAAGAACTTTCGCAACGGTGCATACTCAGGGAGAACACTTCTTGATAATTAGTGAGAGATCATCTTAAAATGCTACTGTCAAACAAAACAGAATAAGATGTATAACAGATAAACATCATATGCAATCATAATATGAGATATGATATGGCCATGATCATCTTGCGCCTTTGATCTCCATCTCCAAAGTACTGTCATGATCTCTATCGTCACCGGCATGACACCATGATCTTCATCATCTTGATCTATATCAATGGTCGTCACATGGTCGTCTCGCCAACTATTGTTCTTGCAACTATTGCTATCGCATAGCGATAAAGTAAAGCAATTATTTGGCACTTGCATCTTATGCAACAAAGAGACAACCATAGATCTTCTGCCAGTTGTCGATAAATCAACAAAACATGATCATCTCATACAACAACTTATATCTCATCACGTCTTGACCATATCACATCACAACATGCCCTGCAAAAACAAGTTAGACGTCCTCTACTTTGTTGTTGCAAGTTTTACGTGGCTGCTATGGGCTGAGCAAGAATCATTCTTACCTACGCATCAAAACCACAACGATAGTTCGTCAAGTTAGTGCTGTTTTAACCTTCGCAAGGACCGGCCGTAGCCACACTCGGTTCAACTAAAGTTGGAGAAACTGACACCCGCTAGTCACCTGTGTGCAAAGCACGGCGGTAAAACCAGTCTCGCGTAAGCGTACGCGTAATGTCGGTCTGGGCCGCTTCATCCAACAATACCGCTGAACCAAAGTATGACATGCTGGTAAGCAGTATGACTTGTATCGCCCACAACTCACTTGTGTTCTATTCGTGCATATGACATCTACGCATAAAACCTAGGCTCGGATGCCACTGTTGGAGAATGTAGTAATTTCAAAATTTTCCTACGCACACGCAAGATCATGGTGATGCATAGCAACGAGAGGGGAGAGTATTTTCCACGTACCCTCGTAGACCGTAAGCGGAAGCATTATGACAACGCGGTTGATGTAGTCGTACGTCTTCACGATCCGACCGATCCAAGCACCGAACGTACGACACCTCCGAGTTCAGCACACGTTCAGCTCGATGACGATCCCCGGACTCCGATCCAGCAAAGTGTCGGGGATGAGTTCCATCAGCACGACGGCGTGGTGACAATGATGATGTTCTACCGGCGCAGGGCTTCGCCTAAACTCCGCGATGATATGACCGAGGTGGAATATGGTGGAGGGGGGCACCGCACACGGCTAATGAACGATCCATAGATCAACTTGTGTGTCATGGGGTGCCCCCTGCCCCCGTATATAAAGGAGGGAGGGGGGAGGTGCGGCGGCCAAGGAGGGCGCGCCAGGAGGAGTCCTACTCCCACCGGAGTAGGATTCCCTTCCAAGTAGTAGGAGTAGGAGTCAAGGTAAGGGGGAAGAGAAGAGAAGGAAGGAGGGGGCGCAGCCCCTCCCCCTAGTCCAATTCGGACTAGGCCTTGGGGGGGCACCCAACCTCTCCTCTCTCTTTCCCCTAAAGCCCAATAAGCCCCATATACTCCCCAAATAATTCCGTAGACTCTCCCACTCGAAAAATACCCGAATCACTCGGAACCTTTCCGAACTCCGAATATAGTTGTCCAATATATTGATCTTTACGTCTCGACCATTTCGAGACTCCTCGACATATCCCCGATCTCATCCGGGACTCCGAACTCCTTCGGTACATCAAAACTCATAATATAACTTTCATCGAAACCTTAAGCGTGCGGACCCTACGGGTTCGAGAACTATGTAGACATGACCTAGAACTATTCTCGGTCAATAACCAATAGCGGAACCTGGATGCTCATATTGGGTCCTACATATTCTACGAAGATCTTTATCGGTCAAACCGCATAACAACATACGTTGTTCCCTTTGTCATTGGTATGTTACTTTCCCGAGATTCGATCGTCGGTATCCAATACCTAGTTCAATCTCGTTACCGGCAAGTCTCTTTACTCGTTACGTAATGCATCATTCCATAACTAACTCATTAGCTACATTGCTTGCAAGGCTTATAGTAATGTGCATTACCGAGAGGGCCCAGAGATACCTCTCCGACAATCGGAGTGACAAAACCTAATCTCGAAATACGCCAACCCAACATGTACCTTTGGAGACACTTGTAGTACTCCTTTATAATCACCCAGTTACGTTGTGACGTTTGGTAGCACCCAAAGTGTTCCTCCGGTAAACGGGAGTTGCATAATCTCATAGTTACGGGAACATGTATAAGTCATGAAGAAAGCAATAGCAACATACTAAACGATCAAGTGCTAGGCTAACGGAATGGGTCGTGTCAATCACATCATTCTCCTAATGATGTGATCCCGTTAATCAAATGAAAACTCTTTCGTCCATGGCTAGGAAACATAACCATCTTTGATAAACGAGCTAGTCAAGTAGAGGCATACTAGTGACACTATGTTTGTCTATGTATTCACACATGTATTATGTTTCCGGTTAATACAATTCTAGCATGAATAATAAACATTTATCATGAAATAAGGAAATAAATAATATCTTTGTTATTGCCTCTAGGGCATATGTGGCCCCCCTTCACTTGATTCTTTCGCCAATATTTTTTAGGGCCATTTGCATTTCTGCCCCTAACTCGAACCACCTACTCAGATTTGCCCCTAATTTCAAAGCATGCTCAAATTTGCCCCTCTGCTGTTAAGTCAGTACTCAGAAATGCCCTTCCGTCCAGTCAAAGGCCTTTGACCGTCAAAGGCCCATGTGTACTGTAGCAGACGGAAAGTGCTACAGTATTGGACGGAAAGGGCTACAGTACTATACGGAAGGGCATTTCTGAGTAGTGACTTGACGGCGGAGGGGTAAATTTGAGCATGCTTCAAAATTACGGGCAAATCTGAGTAGTGGGTTCGAGTTAGGGGCACAGATGTAAATGTCCCTATTTTTTATTAATTCCAAAACTTATCTCCGTGAAGTTTCAGGTCATTCCGAGAACTTTTTATCCTGCACAAAAATAACACCATGGCAATTCTACTGAAAACAACGTCAGTCCGGGTTAGTTGCATTCAAATCATGCAAGTTAGAGTCCAAAACAAGGGCAAAAGAGTTTGGAAAAGTAGATATGATGGAGACGTATCACTCCGCGCTTTTGGCCTGACGCTCTCGCCACCGTATCACTCCTCATTAACATCCGCGCCTGTCGTACTCGCGGGAACTTTGTACCTCATCACCTCCTGTTCGGTGCATGTCAGGACCGGTTTTCCAATAAAACATTTATTGAGAAACCGCCCTTTTTATAAACCAGTATAGGAAAAATCTTCCTTACTAGTAGACAAATCCTTAATACAGAAAACCAGAAGTACTAAATATTATACAAGGTTGAGCTGAGTCTGCTCAACAATTTATTACAAGCATGCCGATATTATACATAAAGGCGGATATGACACAAGGGTATGGTGGCATAACTGCTGACTCGTAATAAAAGTGGTGGTGGATATGTCACAGTGAAGTGGGTGACATGACTCCTAATCTTACAGCTCATCGAGTGTCGGAGTGAGGCTCGATGATTTTATTCGGGTAGCGGAAGCGTATATGATACAAGTGACCAAATCCAGGATCGCACAGGACTGACTGGGACTCCTCTAGGCGTCGGACTCGCTATAGTACTCTTCATCCATAAGATCGCCTTCGTCAATATCTGGCCAAATCAACAAGCCAGGTGAGTACTTTGAATGTACTCGCAAGACAGTTCGAAGATAAGATATAACAAATGCAAACATGATGCACATGACCAGTTTAGCAATGCACACTCAGATAATAAATTTTTGCATGGCATGTTAAATAAACAGGAAGTCAGGCGGTAGTCCTCCCGAAATCCCATTAAAATAACTAAAGGTCGATCGGGTGTCTGAAGCGACGCCTCGAAAGGGAAAAATGAAATTAACATGCCATAGTCGGGCGTCAGGGCGACACCGCATAAAGGGCTTGTATTGAAAAGTAAATGATAGTGAGTGCCACAGTCGGACGTCTTAAGTGACATCTCGGAAAGGGCTTATAATGAAAGTAAATAACAAGAATACCACAGTCGGACGTCTGAGCGACATCACACAAAGGGCTTATGTCGAAAGTAAATCACAAGGATGCCACAGTCGGACGTCTGAGCGACATCACATAAAGGGCTTATATCAAAAGTAAATAACAATAGTGTCACAGTCGGACGTCTGAGCGACATCACATAAAGGGCTTATATTTCATCATTCGTATTCAATCAATTCATGAATTTAAATAACTCCAAGGAAAACTCAGTACATAATGATAAACGGTTAGTCCATCCACTGGAATAACATTCAGCCGGGTTTAACACTCATGTTTATTCACCGGAGATTGTCACTGAGACTGAGACTGAAACAGACGTTGGGACTGACACCGACACCGACATAGATAAGTTGATCACAGTCCTTGACCACAGATACGGTTACTCAAATGGTTTTGACTCTGCAGAGTTTGTATTCTTTAACCACAGCCAACGGATTTCAGTAGTCACAAAGGACTAGTTCCGTTTACGGTATTTTAGAAGTAAACACTTCTAACCAGTACACACCCATTCCACATCCCGTTGCCAGGGATCACCCTAGGCAACATTCAAGAAAAACTTTAAGACGGGGAGGTCACAACCTCGAATAGCATGGGATCAAATTTATATCGCGCGCTCTAAGGGGTGCCCCCCTCTCGGTCCCAACCGGAAACACCCATGCCCCCTAACCGGATGACAGGCTTTAATCCAGGGCCATGGAACCCTCATCACGGCCCCTCTATTTGGTGTGTATGTGGAAAGAGGTCTGCAACTTACTAAACCGTATTCTTTGCAGAAAACATGTGTCAGCACAAAAAGGGGACAGACGGTAACGTGACTTGATCCACGTTAACACTGGAGTTAAACGGTTGACATAAGACTGGCATGCTTCAACAATACCATCTTACCACCTTTCATGTCACCACATGATCATGTTATCTCTCATCAAATGACACATCAAGTTTCGAAGCTCACTTGTAGTTGCCTTGCATGCAATATAACACTTACTGATGCTTATATAAACATGCCATGAAATAACTACTCAAGCAGACATGCAAAACTCTCATCATATCAAAGGTTCAAACATGCTTGCCTGGTTCGGAGTAGTCGGAGTCTAGCTTGGCGAAGTTTGCGGTTCCGTCACCACCGTCGGTATCTATGGTATAAAAGAAAGTCGGATACTACGTAAATACCGTGCGTGCACAAAAAGTGTTCGTAATATTTTTCAAATAAATATGACAAAAAACTAGACAGAAAAATAAAGATGACGGAAAAAGAATCAATTCAAAATCATGTTTTGTTTAAAAGTTATTAAGGTTTTAGTCCAGGGACTCATTTGTAATGAAACAGAAAGTTTCCAGGGGTAGTTTATAAAAAGACAGAAAAACGTTTCAGTTAGAAAGCGTATTTTGCCCGAAGGAGTTTTCAAAAAACGGTTCAAAAAAAGAAAAAGAAAAAGCTGACGAGGGGGTCCCACCCATCAGGTTTGAACTTCAAAACAGAGTCACTGGCGCCCGAGGGCTGCGGTGGTCGCCGGCGTCGATCCACGGCGAGTTAGGAGGAGTGGATGGTACCTACGGACTCAGGGTGCTCTCCCGCGTCTGTGGGTGGTGGAGTTGGTCGTCGGCAAGCACCACATCAACGGCGGCCTTCACTCTGACGGACGGCGGTTCGGGCGAGGATGGATCTCTCCGAAGGGAGCTGCAACCTTCAATGTGGGTCGCAGGTTAGGCTAGGTAGTGGAGAGGTTACTGACGCGGTTTGGGAGGCAGATGTGCTCTCACCAGAGAAGATCTTGCTGGAGCTCGAAGCGGATCGGGGCGGCCGGAGTCGGAGAAGAAGACCTCCCCGAGGCCCTCGTAGTGGCTAGGCGTGGTTCTGGTGAGGTGGAGGTGTGATGCCTGGACTAGGGTGAGCTCGGGGCGCTATTTACAACCAGCCCGAGGCGGTTGCCGAGAACGTGATAACTCCGGCAAGTGATTACGGCGAGGCAGTGGTCGGGCAGGTGGTTTAGGGGTCGGGGCAGCTGCGGATTGGTCCACTGGTTCCATCCCGAGGCTAAGCTTGGCAAAACTTGGGTGATACTCCCAAGTTTCCGACGGAACGGCATTGCGGGCACGTCGGCAGCAGGGAGAGTGCCCTGTGCTTCTTAGGCTACGGCGACGGCTCTGCAGCGTGCACAGGCAAGCAGACAGCCACGCGGAGGCTTCGGGTGGCTTGGGCGGTGCTGGACGGCGCCGAAAGGCAGGGCCGGTCTCTGCTGGCCGCTACGGGTGGTTCTGCCACCACAGAAGACGCCGGCGATGAGGTGCCACATCGCCACCGACACTTGCGCCCATCCAAACTATCATGCGGCGCACTGGATAAGAAGAAGGAGCACTGGTGAGATTGACATCATGCTCTGAAGAAACGACATCGCTGATCAAATCAAACATCAAACTCGACTTTTTCGAATATTGCCGTAAACAAAGGCACGCCAGGTGTTTGATGAAATGTTTTTGGCATGTGGAAAAGCTTTATGGAGTTGATCTTTGGTGAGGTGACCTCTCAATGCACCTGGGGGCTGCCTGATTTATCTCAGAATTTTTGGTGAAGAAAAATAATGTATTTCACCAAAAATGGCAAATCTGGTCCAAACTTGCAACAAGCAAAATTTGAAAAATTTGAATTGGGGACAAGTGGATCTTGATGGATCTAGGTTGGGGGTACTAAGGACTAGCCGGAGGAGTTTGTTTGGGACCAAAACTCAAAAGGGTTCTGGTAGCTCCTTTGTAAATCACCTAGGTCCAAAGTAAATGACAGAAATTGTTTTGAGGATGAAATAATTAGAATAAAAATCTAAAATGGGTTTAACTTGCTGGGATTGGATATTTGACTTGACCCAAAGTGGAGGGAGGGGTTTTGGAAGAAAATTTCAACATGTGATAGGGCAAAAGAGAAATCTTTAAAAGGTAACAGAATAAAAACCAAAAGTCCATAGGATTTCTTTTCAATAGAAATAATTGCAAAACCCTCCAATATTATTTGTGTTGAGCAAACAAAATTTTGAAAAACCCTTAAGGCTAAAGATGAAGGTTGAGAAGGACCTTTCTTAGAAAAAAATATTTGTCATAAAAAGAAAAGATTTGAGAAGAAGAGTCCCTCTAAAAAAATTCAAATACCCTCCTTTAATTCAAATAAAGATTTTTAGAACCAAATAAATTTTTTTGGAGTGTTACAACACCTACCCCCTTAGGAAAAATCTCGTCCCCGAGATTTCAGCTGATCCTCAAATAGGTGTGGGTGTTCTATCCAAAGAAAATCCTCTCTTTCCCATGTTGCTTCATCCTCGGTGTGATTGCTCCACTGAACCTTGAAAAACTTTATTGTTTTCTGACGGGTTCTCCTTTCAGACTCCTCCAATATTTTTATTGGACGTTCCCTGTAAGTGAGGTCTGGCTGCACGTCAATGTCCTCATGATATACATGCTTCTCTGGGTTGCTTACACGTTTCCTCAACTGTGAGACGTGGAACACGTCGTGGACGTCTGACAGCTGTTCGGGTAGGTCTAGCTGGTAGGCTACGGTGCCTCTTCGTGCAACTACACAGAAGGGTCCGATGAATCTTCGTGCTAGCTTTCCTTTAACTTTGAACCGTTGCAGGTCCCTCATAGGAGATACTCATAGGTACACATATTCACCGGGTTCAAAGCTAACTCTGCGATGTTTTCGATCGTAATAACTCTTTTGTCTACTTTGAGCTGTCTTGAGTCGGTCCCTGATCAGCCTAACTTTCTCCTCAGCTTCTTTGAGCATGTCTGGGCCAAAGATACGACTGTCTCCTATTTCTGACCAATTTAATGGGGTATGACATCTCCACCCGTACAAGGCTTCAAAAGGTAACATTTGTAAGCTGGCTTGGTAACTGTTGTTGTATGCGAACTCGGCATATGGCAAGCTTTCTTCCCAACTGGTTCCATAGGTGAGAACACATGCTCTCAGCATGTCCTCTAGAATTTGGTTCACGCGTTCAGTTTGTCCATCAGTTTGAGGGTGGTATGCTGTACTGAATGCTAGTTGAGTTCCCAGAGCTTGTTGTAATTGATACCAAAATCTAGAGACGAATTGAGTGCCTCTGTCAGATATTATAGTCTTTGGAATTCCATGCAGACAAACTATACGGGAGAGATAAAGTTTGGCAAGCTTCTGAGTGGTATGGGTCGTCTTTACTGGGATGAAATGTGCCACCTTAGTCAATCTATCTGTGATGACCCATATGGCATCATTTCCGTATCATGATCGAGGTAGTCTGACAATAAAATCCATTCCAATTTCGTCCCATTTCCATTCAGGTATGTTGTTTGGCTGTAATAGTCCTGCTGGCTTGTGATGCTCGGCTTTAATGCACTGATAGGAATCACAACATGCAATGAATGTGGCTATATCCCTTTTCATACCGTGCCACCAAATTTTTTCCTGAATGTCCTTGTACATTTTGGTCCCTCCAGGATGGATTGAATATGGAGCGGTGTGGCCTTCGGCTAGGATTTGCTACTTCAGGTCTTCTATATCTGGTACGCAAAGTTTGTCTCCGTACCATAATGTTCCCTTATCGTCTATGACGAATTCTGAGGCCTTGCCCAAATTCACTTTTCTTTTTATGCCTTCGATGCTAGGGTGTCCATGCTGAGCCTTCTTAATCTGTTCCATTAGGGTAGGCTGTATTTCTAAATTTGACACATTGCCCTCCGTGACCATCACCAAGTTGAGTTTGGCGAACTCCTGCTGAAATTCAGGTCTCAAGTTTGGTAGACCGTCGTTGCCCGAACTGGGGTTTCGACTAAGAGCATCTGCCACTACATTTTCTTTTCCTGGATGGTAGTGAATGCCAACATCATAATCTTTCACTAATTCCAACCAGCATCGTTGCCGTAAATTGAGTTCTGGTTGTGTGAAAATATATTTGAGGCTTTTATGGTCCATATATATTTCACAACAATTTCCAAGCAAAAAGTGCCTCCATTATTTTAGTGCATGAATGACTGCTGCCAACTCCAAGTCATGAGTAGGATAATTTTCTTCATGCTTGCGTAGTTGCCTGGAAGCATATCCGACTACTTTGCCTTCTTGCATTAATACACATCCGAGGCCCTTTTGGGATGCGTCACAATACACTTCAAAACTTTTGTGTATTTCTGGTACAACCAATACTGGTGCTGTTGTTAATTTCCTTTTGAGTTCTTGAAAACTTTTCTCGCAAGCTTCAGTCCATACAAATTTCTTATCCTTCTTGAGTAGCTGTGTCATTAGTTTTGCTATGGTGGAAAACCCTTCAATAAACCTCCGGTAATATCCTGCAATTCCCAAGAAACTTCGTACATCTGTTACGCTAGCTGGTGGTTTCCAGCCAAGTACGGCCTTGACTTTTTCTGGGTCTACAGCAACACCTTCTTGTGTTAATACATGGCCTAGGAAACCAACCTGTCTTAACCAAAACTCACATTTGCTAAATTTGGCGTATAATTGATGTTTCCTTAATTCTCCCAGTACAATCCTGAGATGTTCAACATGCTCTTCTGGTGTCTTGGAGTATACCAAAATATCATCAATGAACACCACAACAAATTTGTCCATAAATTTCATAAACACTTTGTTCATGAGGTGGACAAAATATGCGAGGGCGTTTGTCAGTCCAAACAGCATTACTGTAAATTCATATAGTCCGTATCTGGAGGTGAATGCTGTCTTGGGGATATCTTCTGTCCGTACTTTTAATTGATGGTATCCCGACCTTAAATAAATTTTTGAGAAAACCTTGGCTTGAGCGAGCTGGTCAAATAAATCACTTATCCATGGCATCGGATATTTGTTTTTGATGGTGACCATGTTGAGTGCTCAATAGTCTATACATAATCTTAGTGTCCCATCCTTTTTCTTTGCAAACAATACCGGTGAACCCCAAGGTGAGGAGCTGGCTCGTATAAATCCTTTGTCCAGTAATTCTTTTATTTGCTTCTTTAATTCTACTAACTCGGAGGGCGCCATCCTATAGGGCTTCTTGTAAATGGGGGTGGTTCCAGGTGCTAGCTTAATGATGAACTCTATTTCCCGGTCTGGTGGCATGCCTGGCAGTTCTTCGGGAAATACGTCGGGGAACTCACACACTACTGGAACTTTCCTTAATTCTAAAATGTCTACCTTGTTCAACCTTGGTTGTCGTGACATTTGTCTTTCCTGAGCTGCAATTTTTATTGTCTTCCCGTGATGATGGGTAAGAATTACAGTCCGATTGAAGCAGTCGATAATCCCTTGTTGGTGGTTAACCAGTCCATTCCTAGGATAACATCCAGTCCCTTATTTTCCAATACAATGAGGTTTGCATGAAACTTTAGTCCCTCAAACTCAATAACCACACCTTGGCAGTAACTCTGAGTAATTTGCTTAATCCCGGGGGACTTGATGATCATGGATTTTTCCAAGGGGAGTATCAAAAATCATTTTGCAAAGCAAATTTCTTTGAAATGAACGAGTGAGAAGCTCCAGAATCAAACAAAACCGTGGCAGGTATTGTGTTGACAGGGAACGTACCGAGTACGATATCCGGGGCATTCTGTGCTTCCTTCTTGGTCACATATGGTTCAAGTGACCCTTCTTGTGATTGTTATTGGGGTTGAAGTTGTTACGCTTGGGTGTTGAATTATTTCCACCGTTGTTCAGCTTTGGAGCTGAATTTCTTGGCTTTGGGCATTGTTTGGAATAGTGCCCTTCCTCTCCACAAGCGTAGCAAGTAACACCTGGGCGGTATGTAAAATCCTTGTCCCTTGCATGAATTTTTTTGTTTGGGCGTAGAACATTGGTTGTGGACTTGTTTGTTCCATTCTTCTGAAAATCAGTCTTGTTCCGGTTGTTGCGAGCATGAGTAGTCTGGTCCCTTTTGCGCTTGCGAAAATCCTCCAAGCTGCGGTGCTCATTTTCCAATGTACTGGCTTTGTCCACAAGTGTTTTGAAATCCGGGAAGGTGTGTATGACCAGCTGGCATTTAAGTCTGGTGGTGCGGATCGTCGAAATTTTTCCATCTTTTATTTTCAGTCATGTGCTCTTCGTTGGCTAACGAGACAATAGAGTAAACTGACTATTGTACTCGATCCTTTGTCATGCTTCTCGCTTGAGGTCATCAAATTCCCTTTTCTTGATCTTCATAATGCTTCGGGAATGTGCGCCTACGAAAACCTTCTTTAAATTCTTCCCTGTGATGTTATTTTCATCGGGGTGCATGTGTAGGAAATTCTCCCACCATGATGCAGCTGCTCCAGTGAGGTAGTGAGGTGCATATAGTACCTTCTCACAGTCTGAACATTGTGCAATAATTAATTTCCTTTCAATGTCTCGAAGCCAATCATCGGCCTCAAGCGGTCTATCAGTGTGAGAGAATGTTGGGGGTCATGTCTTTTGTAGTTCAGACAACTTGGAATGCTGCTGATATGTTTCACGGTGATTTCCCATATTGAGAACATGATTCATCATTTCTTGATGCTGCTGCTGGCTTTGCTCATAAAGGCGGCATACTTGAGAAAATGCTGCTTCACTGCCTTGCTGACTTGACTGCCCCTGTGTGAAATTGTTACTTGTCTGCGTACCATAATTTTCTTCCGGCGGACTTGGCATGGAACGAGTCCAAGGACGAGGCATTTTTCACTCTGGGGTATTTTTGTAAAACTCATGAGAAAACTGAGTGGCAAAATAAATAATTTTGCAAAGGCGGAAATTTAAGAACTCCAACATTTTTCAAGAAAATACTTGATTGCGCATGGAGAAGGACCGCTCAGTAAATATCTTACACGCAAGCCGTAATTATACAATACATCACTCAGGATGTGCGTACACATTCCTGACATGTTATTTAGGCTAGTGCACTTCTCCCAGCTCCTACATGATGCGCACACAAACTACTTCTCACAACCTATATACATATAAACATATCATACAAGCTGGTACATCGCCCGACTGCTAGGCGCACTCAGTTGGAGATGGTGAGAATTTCCCTTGGCCTGCCGAGGGTAAGACCCAGTGATGCTGGAGACTCAACCTCCTCCTCACTAATAGGCTCCAGGCGCAAAGTGCTGAGTTGAGGATCTACTGCGGGCGTGGCAGGTGGTGCAGTACTGACTGGAGTAGGAGCAATGACCTGGTCAAACTCCTCAGTGGTAGGCAGGCGGCAAATAGTGGCAAAGATGGCAGGTGCATAGGATGTTGCGGACGAGACGTAAGTCAGTGGTGGTGCTGTATGGAGAAGCTCCCTCCTGTTGGCGGAACAGCCCTGCACGTAGTCCATATGAGCAGCCACAAAGTCGTCCACGAGGTTATCAGAAGCTATCTCGAGAGCCTTGAGATACTCAACCAACATCTCAATAGCCTCGTCTCTCTCTCCCCTAGGGCAAGCGAATGCATAGTGACAAGTGTATGGCATGTGGCAGGGGAGGGAGTGGTAGCGACGAGCCTTCATCGAAGGAAGAGCATCCTGGAGACGACCTATCGCCTCACGGGCAGCCATCTGCATGGCATGCCTCTCCGTAGGCATGGCCCTTCCCACAAACCAGAAACGGTGTGACTCAGAATGTCCTCCCTTGAATTGCACCGCGGCCTGGTGCATAGACACGTTGTCGCTAATCTTGTGCTGGTAGAGTGTGAACTCCGGACGAGCCGATGGCCCGATCGCGACTTTGGTGATGGAGACGAGAAGCTTGATAAATCCCTCAGGTACATTGGCGAACACCTGTGACTCACAGTCGCTGCCAGCCATCTACAAAAGTAGACAAAAATTCCGAATAGTCAAATCATAAATTTATGATGACCAACAGAAAATTGCTACATTTGCTAAATATTAATATAGCACTCATTACACTAATAACCGATTAGCGATCACACCTAGGGGTTTCCTACAGTCAGCCTGGCTCTGATACCAAGTTTTTCAGGACCGGTTTTCCAATAAAAACATTTATTGAGAAACCGCCCTTTTTATAAACCAGTATAGGAAAAATCTTCCTTACTAGTAGACAAATCCTTGATACAGAAAACCAGAAGTACTAAATATTATACAAGGTTGAGCTGAGTCTGCTCAACAATTTATTACAAGCATGCCGATATTATACATAAAGGCGGATATGACACAAGGGTATGGTGGCATAACTGCTGACTCGTAATAAAAGTGGTGGTGGATATGTCACAGTGAAGTGGGTGACATGACTCCTAATCTTACAGCTCATCGAGCGTCGGAGTGAGGCTCGATGATTTTATTCGGGTAGTGGACGCGTATATGATACAAGTGACCAAATCGAGGATCGCACGGGACTGACTAGGACTCCTCTAGGCGTCAGACTCGCTATAGCACTCTTCATCCATAAGATCTCCTTCGTCAATATCTAGCCAAATCAACAAGCCAGGTGAGTACTTTGGATGTACTCGCAAGACAGTTCGGACATAAGATATAACAAATGCAAACATGATGCACATGAGCAGTTTAGCAATGCACACTCAGATAATATTTTTTTGCACGGCATGTTAAATAAGCAGGAAGTTAGGCGGTAGTCCTCCCGAAATCCCATTAAAATAACTGAAGGCCGATCGGGTGTCTGAAGCGACGCCTCGAAAGGTAAAAATGAAATTAACATACCGCAGTCGGGCGTCAGGGCGACACCGCATAAAGGGCTTGTATTGAAAAGTAAATGATAGTGAGTGCCACAGTCGGACGTCTTAAGCGACATCTCAGAAAGGGCTTATAATGAAAGTAAATAACAAGAATGCCATAGTCGGACGTCTGAGCGACATCACATAAAGGGCTTATGTCGAAAGTAAATCACAAGGATGCCACAGTCGGACGTCTGAGCGACATCACGTAAAGGGCTTATATTGAAAGTAAATAACAATAGTGCCACAGTCGGACGTCTGAGCGACATCACATAAAGGGCTTATATTTCATCATTCGTATTCAATCAATTCATGAATTTAAATCACTCCAAGGAAATACTCAGTACATAATGATAAACGGGTTAGTCCATCCACCGGAATAACATTCAGCCGGGTTTAACACTCATGTTTATTCACCAGACGTTGTCACGGAGACTGAGACTGAAATGGACGTTGGGACTGACACTGACACCGACATAGATAAGTTGATCGCAGTCCTTGACCACAGATACGGTTACTCGAATGGTTTTGACTCTGTAGAGTTTGTATTCTTTAACCACAACCAACGGATTTCAGTAGTCACAAAGGAATAGTTCCGTTTACGGTATATTAGAAGTAAACACATCTAACCAGTACACACCCATTCCACCTCCCGTTGCCCGGGATCACCCTAGGCAACGTTCAAGAAAAACTTTAAGACGGGGAGGTCACAACCTCGAATAGCATGGGATCAAATTTATATCGCGCGCTCTAAGGGGTGCCCCCCTCTCGGTCCCAACCGGAAACACCCATGCCCCCTGACCGGATGACGGGTTTTAATCCGGGGCCATGGAATCCTCATCACGGCCCCTCTATTTGGTGTGTACGTGGAAAGAGGTCTGCAACTTACTAAACCGTATTCTTTGCAGAAAACATGTGGCAGCACAAAAAGGGGACGAACGGTAACGTGACTTGATCCACGTTAACACTGGAGTTAATCGGTTGACATAAGACTGGCATGCTTCAACAATACCATCTTACCACCTTTCATGTCACCACATGATCATGTTATCTCTCATCAAATGACACATCAAGTTTCGAAGCTCACTTGTAGTTGCCTTGCATGCAATATAACACTTACTGATGCTTATATAAACATGCCATGAAATAATTACTCAAGCAGACATGCAAAACACTCGTCATATCAAAGGTTTAAACATGCTTGCATGGTTCGGAGTAGTTGGAGTCTAGCTCAGCGAAGTTTGCGGTTCCGTCACCTCCGTCGGTATCTACGGTATAAAAGAAAGTCGGATACTACGTAAATACCGTGCGTGCACAAAAAGTGTTCGAAATATTTTTCAAATAAATATGACAAAAAACTAGACAGAAAAATAAGATGACAAAAAAGAATCAATTCAAAATCATCTTTTGTTTAAAAGTTATTAAGGTTTAGTCCAGTGACTCATCTGTAATGAAACAGAAAGTTTCTAGGGGGTAGTTTATAAAAAGACAGAAAAATGTTTCAGTTAGAAAGCGTATTTTGCCCGAAGGAGTTTTCAAAAAACGGTTCAAAAAAAAAGAAAAAGCTGACGAGGGGGTCCCACCCGTCAGGTTTGAACTTCAAAACAGAGTCACCGGGGCCCGAGGGCTGCTGTGGTCGCCGGCGTCGATCCACGGCGAGTTAGGAGGAGTGGATGGTACCTACGGACTCAGGGTGCTCTCCCGCGTCTGTGGGTGGTGGAGTTGGTCGTCGGCAAGCACCACGTCGACGGCGGCATTCACGCTGGCAGACGGCGGTTCGGGCGAGGATGGATCTCTCTGAAGGGAGCTGCAACCTTCAAATTGGGGCGCGGGTTAGGCTAGGTAGTGGATCATGAGGTTACTGATGCGGTTTGGGAGGCGGAGGTGCTCTCACCAGAGAAGATCTTGCCGGAGCCTGAAGCGGATCAGGGCGGCCGGAGTCGGAGAAGAAGACCTCCTCGAGTCCGTCCTAGTGGTTGGGCGTGGTTCTGGTGAGGTGGAGGTGTGATGCTTGGACTAGGGCGAGCTCAGGGCGCTATTTATAGCCGGCCCGAGGCGGTTGCCGAGAATGTGATAACTCCGGCGAGTGATCAGGGTGAGGCAGTGGTCGGGCAGGTTGTTTAGGGGTCGGGGCAGCTGCGGATTGGTCCACTGGTTCCATCCGGAGGCCAAGCTTGGCAAAACTTGGGTGATACTCCAAGTTTCCGACGAAACGGCATTGCGGGCACGTTGGCGGTAGGGTGCGCGCCCTGTGCTTCTCAGGCAACGGCGACGGCTCTGCAACGTGCACAGGCAAGTGAACAGCCACGCGGAGGCTTCGGGTGGCTTGGGCGGTGCTGGATGGCGCCGAAAGGCAGGGCCGGTCTCTACTGGCCGCCACGGGTGGTTCTGCCACCGCAGAAGACGCCAGCGATGAGGTGCCACGTCGCCACCGACACTTGCGCCCGTCCAAACGATCGTGCGGCGCACTGGATAAGAGGAAGGAGCAGTGAGCAATGATCCAAGGTGGCTACTGGTGAGATTGACGCCGTGCTCTGAAGAAACGACATCGCCGATCAAATCAAACATCAAACTCGAACTTTTCTGAATATTGCTAGAAACAGTGCACGCCAGGTGTTTGATGAAATGTTTTTAGCATGTGGAAAAGCTTTCTGGAGTTGATCTTTCGTGAGGTGACCTCTCAATGCACCTGGGGGCTGCCTGATTTATCTCAGAATTTTTGGAGAAGAAAATAATGTATTTCACCAAAAATGGCAAATCTGGTCCAAACTTGCAGCAAGCAAAATTTGAAAAATTTGAATTGGGGACAAGTGGATCTTGATGGATCTAGGTTGGGGGTACTAAGGACTAGTCAGAGGAGTTTGTTTGGGACCAAAACTCAAAGGGTTCTGGTAGCTCCTTTGTAAATCACCTAGGTCCAAAGTAAATGACAGAAATTGCTTTGAGGATGAAATAATTAGAATAAAAATCAAAAATGGGTTGAACTTGCTGGGATTGGATATTTGTCTTGACCCAAAGTGGAGGGAGGGTTTTGGAAGAAAATTTCAACATGTGATAGAGCAAAAGAGAAATCTTTAAAAGGTAACAGAATAAAAACCAAAAGTCCATAGGATTTCTTTTTAATAGAAATAATTGCAAAACCCTCCAATATTATTTGTGTTGAGCCAACAAAATTTTGAAAAACCCTTAAGGCTAAAGATCAAGGTTGAGAAGGACCTTTCTTGGAAAATATTTGTCATAAAAAGAAAAGATTTGAGAAGAAGAGTCCCTCAAAAAATATATTCAAATACCCTCCTTTAATTCAAATAAAGATTTTAATGAAAACCAAATAAATTTTTTTGGAGTGTTACAGTGCACCACCCTCTTATGATGAGCTTTGCATCTTCGGCTGTCTCTGCTACCCTAGCATCACCGCCACTACACCTCGTAAGCGACTCTGTCGCTTGCATCTTTCTCGACTACCCACCTAACACAAAAGGCTACCGCTGCTACGATCCTGTCTCACATCGTGTATTCACCTCCCGACACGTTTACTTTGACGAGAAGGTGTTTCAGCAGCAGGTACCTCTCATCGCCCCATCGCCGCCGGCCACCGGCGGCTCTTTGGTGACCCCACTCGTCTCTTGGACCGCCTCCGGGCTTTAGCGGTCCTCGAGCCGTGGGACGAGCTGCGCCTCGCACCCCCACGACACTGTTGCCGTTCCTGCCGGCTTCACCGCCGACACTCTCTCCGGCCGTATCAGGCGCCTCGGCCGCCCCCGCCGCCTTGGGCGCCGTTCCCTCCCCGGCTGCCTCGAGTGCCTTGGGTACCGCACCCTCGCCGGCTGCCTCACCGCTGTCTTGCCGGCCACCTCACCGGCGGTCTCGCCGACCGCCTCCTCGGGCCTCGTCCCAGAGTTGACGTCTCGCCCCCTCACTCGGGCTTGAGCCGGCGTTCACCGCCCGAGTCTGCGTTACTCCAGCGACAGGTATCTCCTTGTCGCCTCCACCACCGAGCCTTCACCGATTCCTGTGTCCGCCAGAGCAGCCCTTCGTGATCCTCACTGGCTTGCTGCGATGCAGGAAGAGTTCGACGCTCTTCAGCGGAACCGCACCTTGACACTGGTTCCCTGGCCTTCTCGCGCCAATGTCATCAGTGGCAAGTGGGTCTTTCGCTATAAGACCTTCTTGTATGGTACACTTGAGCGCTACAAGGCTCGCTGGATGGTGTGTGGTTTTCAGCAGCATGCTGGCGTCGACTTCACTGAGACGTTTGCACCGGTTGTTAAACCGGGCACGATCCGCATCGTTCTCCAGCTAGCGGTTTCCCGAGGCTAGCCGGTTCATTAGATGGATGTCTCCAACGCCTTCCTTCTTGTCCATCTTGAGGAGCAGGTTTACTATGAGCAGCCCACAGGTTTCGTCGACGCATCTCTTCCTGGGCATGTGTGTTTGCTGTCCCGGTCTCTCTACGGGCTCAAGCAAGCACCTCATGCCTAGTACCAGCATATTGATACGTCTCCATCGTATCTGTAATTTTTGATTGTTTCATGCCAATATTATACAAGTTTTACATACTTTTGGCAACTTTTTATATGATTCATTGGACTAACCTATTGATACATTGCCCAGTGCCAGTTCCTATTTTTTGCATGTTTTCTGTATCGCCGAAAATCCATATCAAACGAAGTCCAAATGCAATAAAATTTTACAGAGAACTATTTTGGAATATATGTGATTTTTGGGAGTTGGAATCACCACAAATGAAGGCGCACACAGCCCACAAGACACCAGGGCGCGCCAGAGGCCCCTGGCGCATGGTGGTGGGTTGTGCCCTCCTCGAACATCGATTGGAGGGCGCAAGGAAGATTATATACGAAAAAATCATGTTAAAATCTTAGCGCAATCGGAGTTACAGATCTCCCGGAATATAAGAAATGGTTTTCGGCCAGATCAGGGGAACGCGAAACAGAAGATAACAGAGAGGGAGATACAATCTCGGAGGGGCTCCCATCCCTCTAGCGCCATGGAGGCCATGGACCAGAGGGGGAAACCTCCTCCCATCTAGGGGGAGGGGGCAAGGAAGAAGAATAAGGAGGGGGGTCTCCCTCCCTCTCTCCCGGTGGCACCGGAGTGCCGCCGGGGCTGGGATCGTGATGGCGATCTACATCAACAATCTTGCTACCGTCAACACCAACTTTCTCCCCTCTATGCAACGGTGTAACACCTCTTCCCCCCGCTGTAATCTCTACATAAACATGGTGCTCAACTCCATATATTATTTCCCAGTGATATATGGTTACCCTATGATGTTTGAGTAGATTCGTTTTGTCCCGTGGGTTAATCGTGATCCTGGTTGGTACGATTGTATATTTTATTTATGGTGCTGTCCTACGGTGCCCTCCGTTCTTGCGCAAACGTGAGGGACCCCGCTGTAGGGTGTTGCAATATGTTCATGGTTCGATTATGGTGGGCTGCGAGAGTGACATAAACTTAAACCCAAGTAACTGGGGTATGACGTATGGGAGTAAAGAGGACTTGATACTTAATGATATGGTTGGGTTTCACAACCTTAATGATCTTTAGTAGTTGCGGATGCTTGCTAGAGTTCCAACCATAAGTGCATATGATCCAAGTAGAGAAAGTATGTTAGCTCATGCCTCTCCCTCATATAAAATTGCAAGAATGATTACTGGTACTTGTTATCGATTGCCTTGGGACAAATAACTTTATTGTTGACACAAAACCTTTTACTAAACACCTAACTTTTATTATGTTGCAAAGTACTTCTAGTTTTATTCTTGCAAAGTAGTTCTAGCATCACCCTACAAAATAGTTTCATACTTGTTTTCGGTAAAGCAAACGTCAAGTGTGCGTAGAGTTGTATCGGTTGTCGATAGGACTTGAGGGAATATTTGTTCTACCTTTAGCTCCTCGTTGGGTTTGACACTCTTATTTATCAAAAAAGGCTACAAACGACCCCCTATACTTGTGGGTTATCAAGACCTTTTTCTGGCGCCGTTGCCGGGGAGCAATTACGTGGGGTGAATATGCTCGTGTGTGCTTGTTTGCCTTATCACTAAGTAGTTTTTATTTTTTCTGTTCTAAGTTGTTCTCTATCTTTAGCTATGGATATGGAACACGAAACACCAAAAAAATTAGTGGTACTTGCTACTCATGGAGATGGGGAACCTCCTAAAACCCTCGATGCTCGTTATATAAAAGATATTATGCACTACTTTGATAATCCTAAGAAAACCCCATTCAACATGATAATGGGAGTAACGTTGGATCAACACGAATACTTTAGGGATTATCGGTTGACACAAAAAAGGAAACTTTTATGGGATCAAATTTATATGTTGCATTGGTATGCTCAGGATTTATGCTTGAGATATGATTATACTTGTTGCTCTAAGATGATTGCTCCACATCTTCCCTTTTCATGTGAATTTAATGATAATGAAACCTTAGCTTCTTATGCTATTGGTATATACGATTATTATGATGTGGAACGAATAGAAGAATTTTGCCATCAAGATGCTTGATACGTCTTTTGGATGCTTGATACGTCTCTAATGTATCTATAATTTTTGATTGTTCCATGCTATTATATTACCCCTTTTGAATGTTTATGGGCTTTATTTTACACATTTATATCATTTCTGGGACTAACCTACTAACCGGAGGCCCAGCCCATATTGTTGTTTTTTGGCCTATTTCAGTATTTCGAAGAAAAGGAATATCAAACGGAGTCCAAACGGAATAAAACCTTCGAGAGCGTGATTTTTGGAACAAATCTGATCCGGAGAGCTTGGAGTGCAAGTCAAGAAGCTCCCGAGGGCCCCACGAGATAGGGGGCCGCGCCCCCCTGTAGGGCGCGCCCCCTATCTCGTGGGCCCCTCGGTCGGCCACCGACGTACTTCTTCTTCCTATATATACCTACGTACCCCGAAAACATCCAGGAGCACCACGAAGCACAATTTCCACCGCCGTAACCTTCTGTATCCGCGAGATCTCATCTTGGAGCCTTCACCAGCACTCTGCCGGAGGGGGAATCAACCACGGAGGGCTTCTACATTAACATCCTTGCCCCTTCGATGAGTTGTGAGTAGTTTACAACAGACCTACGGGTCCATAGTTATTAGCTAGATGGCTTCTTCTCTCTTTTTGGATCTCAATACAATGTTCTCCCCCTCTCTTGTGGAGATCTATTCGATGTAAACTATTTTTGCGGTGTGTTTGTCGAGATCCGATGAATTGTGGGTTTATGATCAAGTTTATCTATGAATAATATTTGAATCTTCTCTGAATTCTTTTATGTATGATTGAGTTATCTTTGCAAGTCTCTTCGAATTATCAGTTTGGTTTGGCCTACTAGATTGGTCTTTCTTGCCATGGGAGAAGTGCTTAGCTTTGGGTTCAATCTTGCGGTGTTCTTACCATGTGATGTAAAGGGTTGCAAGACACGTATTGTATTGTTGCCATCGAGGATAACAAGATGGGGTTTATATCATATTGCATGTGTTTATGCCTCTACATCATGTCATCTTGCTTAATGCGTTACTCTGTTCTTATGAACTTAATACTCTAGATGCAGGCAGGAGTCGGTCGATGTGTGGAGAATAGTAGTAGATGTAGGCAGGAGTCGGTCTACTTGTTATGGACGTGATGCCTATATACATGATCATGCCTAGATAATCTCATAACTATGCACTTTTCTATCAATTGCTTGACAGTAATTTGTTCACCCACAATACTTATGCTATCTCGAGAGAAGCCTCTAGTGAAACCTATGGCCCCCGGGTCTATCTCTTATCATATTTGCTTTCAATCTACTTTATTTGCATCTTTACTTTTTGAATATATATTATAAAATACCAAAAATATATTTATCTTATCTTACTATCTTTATTAGATCTCTCTTTCGCAAGTGGCTGTGAAGGGATTGACAATCCCTTTATTGCGGTGGTTGCGAGTTCTCAGTTTGTTTGTGTAGGTGCGTGGGACTTTTGAGGAGCCTCCTACTGGATTGATACCTTGGTTCTCAATACCGAGGGAAATACTTATGCTACACTTTGCTGCATCACCCTCTCCTCTTCAAGGAAAACCAACGCAAGCTCAAGACGTAGCAAGAAGGATTCTGGCGCCGTTGCCGGGGAGGTCTTCGCTCAAGTCAAGACATACCAAGTACCCATCACAAACTCATCTCCCTCGCATTTACATTATTTGCCATTTGCCTCTCGTTTTCCTCTCCCACACTTCACCCTTGCTGTTTTATTCGCCCTCTCTTTCTCAATCTCCTCCTCTCTTTTCGCTTGCCTTTTTCTGTTTGCTTGTGTGTTGGATTACTTGTTGCCATGGCGCAAGATAATACCAAATTGTGTGACTTCTCGAATACCAATAATAATGATTTCCTTAGCACTCCGATTGCTCCTCTTAATGATGTTGAGTCTTGTGAAATCAATATCGCTTTGCTGAATCTTGTTATGAAAGATCAATTTGCCGGCCTTCCTAGTGAAGATGCCGCTACTCATCTAAATAATTTTGTTGATTTGTGTGATATGCAAAAGAAGAAAGATACGAATAACAATATTGTCAAATTGAAGTTATTTCCGTTTTCACTTAGAGATCGTGCTAAAGTTTGGTTTTCGTCTTTGCCTAAAAATAGTATTGATTCTTGGAACAAGTGCAAAGATGCTTTTATCTCTAAGTATTTTCCTCCCGCTAAGATCATCACTCTTAGGAATGATATTATGAATTTTAAACAACTTGATCATGAGCATGTTGCCCAATCTTGGGAAAGAATGAAATTGATACTTCGCAATTGCCCTACTCATGGTTTGAATTTATGGATGATCATACAAATTTTTTATGCCGGTTTGAACTTTGCTTCTAGAAATCTCTTAGATTCGGCCGTGGGAGGCACGTTTATGGAAATTACCTTAGGAGATGCTACAAAATTGCTTGATTATATTATGGCTAATTATTCTCAATGGCACACCGAAAGATCTTCTAGTAAAAAACTGCATGCTATAGAAGAAATCAATGTTTTGAGTGGAAAGATGGATGAACTTATGAAGATGTTTGCTACTAAAAATACTCCTTTTGATCCCAATGATATGCCTTTGTCTTCCTTGATTGAGAATAATAATGAGGAATAGTTTTGGAAACAATGCTTATAGAGGAAATTTTAATGCTAGACCGTTCCCTAGTAATCCCTCTAATAATTATGGAAATTCCTACAATAATTCTTATGGTAATTTTAATAAGATGCCCTCTGATTTTGAGAATAGTGTGAAAGAATTTATGATTTCTCAAAAGAATTTTAATGCTTTGCTTGAAGAAAAATTGCTCAAAGTTGATGATTTGGCTAGGAACGTTGATAGACTTTCGCTTGATGTTAATTCTCTTAAACTTGGATCTTCTTCTCCTAAGCATGATATCAATGAGTCTCTCAAAGTAATGAGAATTTCCATTGACGAGTGCAAGGAAAGAACCGCTAGATTGCGTGCTAAAAAAGAAAGCTTTATAAAAGCGTGTTCTTCTAGTCTTCGTGAAAATAATGATGAGGATCTTAAAGTTATTGATGTGTCTCCGATTATATCTATGTTTTGCAACATGAATTTTGATGATTATGGGAGTGATGATGAATCAACTTTTCCTAGAAGGCGTCCCAAAACTTCGGAATCTTTAGATCTTGATGTTAAATTTGGTAAAAGAGAGATTGGAGAATCCTCAACTTCCAATAATATTGAACCTACTATCTCGGATTTCAAGGAATTTGATTATGATAATTGCTCTTTAAACGGTTGTATTTCCTTGTTGCAATCCGTTGTTAATTCTCCTCATGCTTATAGTCAAAATAAAGCTTTTACCAAACATATTGTTGATGCCTTGATGCAATCTTATGATGAAAAACTTAATTTGGAAGTTTCTATACCTAGAAAACTTAATTATGAGTGGGAACTACTATAAAGATTAGAATTAAAGATTATAAGTGTTTTGCTTTGTGTGATTTGGGTGCTAGTGTTTCCACGATTCCGAAAACTTTATGTGATATTCTAGGTTTCGATGATCTTGATTTAAATTTGCACCTTGCGGATTCCACCATTAAAAATCCTATGGGAAGGATCAATGATGTTCTTATTATTGCAAATAGAAATTTGGTGCCCGTAAATTTTATCGTTTTTGATATAGATTGCAATCTTTCTTGCCCTATTATTCTTGGTAGACCTTTCCTTAGAACGATTGGTGCGATTATTGATATGAAGGAAGGGAACATTAGGTTCCAATTTCCATTAAAGAAAGGCATGGAACACTTTCGAAGAAAGAAAGTCAAATTACCTTATGAATCTATCTTGCGTGCTACTTATGAATTTAGTGCCAAAGATGGCACTCGTTAGATCTATCTTTGTTTTTATGCCTAGCTAGGGGCGTTAAACGATAGCGCTAGTTGGGAGGCAACCCAATTTTCTTTATGTTTTTTGTTTTTGCTCCTGTTTAGTAATAAATCTTTCATCTATCTACTGTTTAGATGTTTTTTTATCTTTTAATTACTGTTTGTGCCAAGTAGAACCTATAGGATAACCTACGATGATAGTTGATTTGATTCTGCTGAAAAACAGAAACTTTGCGCGCACGAATATAATTTTTTTAAATCACAGGAACGTTCTTTTGCTTTGATTATTTTTGCTGCTGTTCAATAAACAAATTTTCCAGGACTTCCTATTTTGGTAGGATTTTGAGAGTTCCAGAACTTTGCGTTAGTTACAGATTTCTACAGACTGTTCTGTTTTTGACAGATTCTGTTTTTCGTGTGTTGTTTGCTTATTTCAATGCATCTATGGCTAGTAATTCACTCTATGAACCATAAAGAAGTTGGAATACAGTAGGTTTAACACCAAATTAAATAAATAATGAGTTCATTGCAGTACCTTATGTGGTGGTTTTGTTTTCTTTCACTAACGGAGCTTATAAGATTTCCTGTTGAGTTTTGTGTTGTGAAGTTTTCAAGATTTGGGTAAAGCTTTTATGGACTATGGAATAAAGGGTGGCAAGAGCCTAAGCTTGGGGATGCCCATGGCACCCCAAGATATTCAAGAATAGCCAAAATCCTAAGCTTGGGGATGCCTGGGGAAGGCATCCCTCTTTCGTCTTCGTTCATTGGTAACTTTACTTGGAGCTATATTTTTATTCGCTACATGATATGTGTTTTGCTTGGAGCGTCGTGTATTATATTAGTATTTGCTTTTTAGTTTACCACAATCATAATTTCTGTACACACCTTTTGGGAAAAGCCTATTTGATTAGAATTTGCTAGAATACTCTATGTGCTTCACTTATATCTTTTGAGCTTGATAGTTTTTGCTCTAGTGCTTCACTTATATCTTTTAGAACACGGCGGTGTCTTAATTTTGAAGAAATTACTAGTCTCTCATGCTTCACTTATATTATTTTGAGAGTCTTTTAGAACAGCATGGTATTTGCTATGGTCATAAAGTTGGTCCTAGAATGATGAGCATCCAAGTTGGGTATAATAAAAACTATCATAGGAAGTGAATTGGATGCTATGATCAACTTGATACTTGATAATTGTTTTGAGATATGGAGGTAGTGATATTAAAGTCATGCTAGTTGGGTGATTATGAATTCAAAGAATGCTTGTGTTGAAGTTAGCAAATCCCGTAGCATGCACGTATGGTTAAAGTTGTGTAACAAATTTGAAACATGAAGTGTACTTGGCTTGTGCATCCTTATGAGTGGTGGTCGGGGACGAGCGATGGTCTTTTCCTACCAATCTATCCCCCTAGGAGCATGCACGTAGTACTTGATTTTTGATGACTTCTTAATTTTTGCAATAAGTATATGAGTTCTTTTGACTAATGTTGAGTCCATGGATTATACACACTTCTACCTTTCCATCTTTGCTAGCCTCTTCGGTACCGTGCATTGCCCTTCCTCACCTTGAGAGTTGGTGCAAACTTCGCCGGTGCATCCAAACCCCGTGATATGATACGCTCTATCACACATAAACCTCCTTATATCTTCCTCAAAACAGCCACCATACCTACCCATTATGGCATTTCCATAGCCATTCCGAGATATATTGCCATGCAACTTTCCACCGTTCCGTTCATCATTTTCATGACATACTTTACTTTTGTCATATTGCCATTGCATGATCATGTAGTTGACATCGTATTTGTGGTAAAGCCACCATGCATTATTTTCGTACATGTCACTCTTGATTCATTGCACCATCCCGGTACACCGCCGGAGGCATTCATATAGAGTCATATCTTGTTCTAGTTTTGAGTTGTAATTTTTATTTTGTAATCAATAGAAGTGTGATGATCATCATTATTAGAGCATTGCCAAAAGAAAAAAAAGAAGAAAGGCCAAAAGAAAAAAAAAGGCCAAAAAAAAGAAAAAAAAGAAGAAAAGAAAAAGAAAAAAGAAAATAAATAAAAAGGGTAATGTTACTATATTTTTCCACACTTGTGCTTCAAAGTAGCACTTTGTTCTTCATGAAGTGAGTCTCATATTTTGTGCTTCAAAGTAGCATCTTGTTTTTCATGTAGTGAGTCTCATAAGTTGTCTTTTTCATACTAGTGGGAATTTTTCATTATAGAACATGGCTTGTATATTACTACGATGGGCTTCCTCAAATGCCATAGGTCTTCGTGAGCAAGCAAGTTGGATGCACACCCACTAGTTTTCTTTTGTTGAGCATTAATTTATAGCCCTAGTGCATCCGTTACATGGCAATACCTACTCCTCATGTTGACATCAATTGATGGGCATCTCCATAGCCCGTTGATTATCCTCGTCAATGTGAGACTTTCTCCTTTTTTGTCTTCTCCACACAATCCCCATCATCATATTCTATTCCACCCATAGTGCTATGTCCATGGCTCACGCTCATGTATTGCGTGAAGGATGAAAAGTTTAAGATTATTTAAGTATGAAACAATTGCTTGGCTTGTCATCAGTGGTATAGAAGTTGGGAACATCTTTGTGTGACAAAATTGAAGCATAGCCTAACTATATGATTTTGTAGGGATGAACTTTCTTTTGCCATGTTATTTTGAGAAGACATGATTACTTTGATTAGTATGCTTGAAGTGTTACTATTTCTTATGTCAATATGAACTTTTATTTTGTATTCATTTGGATCTGAACATTCATGCCACAATAATGAAAATTACATTATGAATTATGCTAGGACGAGCAAGAATTAAGCTTGGGGATGCTTGATACGTCTCCAACGTATCTATAATTTTTGATTGTTCCATGCTATTATATTACCCCTTTTGGATGTTTATGGGCTTTATTTTACACATTTATATCATTTCTGGGACTAACCTACTAACCGGAGGCCCAACCCATATTGCTATTTTTTTTGCCTATTTCAGTATTTCGAAGAAAAGGAATATCAAACGGAGTCCAAACGGAATGAAACCTTCGGGAGCGAGATTTTTGGAATAAATCTGATCCGGAGAGCTTGGAGTGCAAGTCAAGAAGCTCCCAAGGGCCCCACGAGATAGGGGGTCGCGCCCCGCCTGTAGGGTGCGCCCCCTGTCTCGTGGGCCCCTCGGGCGGCCACCGACGTACTTCTTCTTCCTATATATACCTACGTACCCCGAAAACATCCAGGAGCACCACGAAGCACAATTTCCACCGCCGTAACCTTCTGTATCCGCGAGATCTCATCTTGGAGCCTTTGCCGACACTCTGCCTGAGGGGGAATCAACCACGGAGGGCTTCTACATCAACATCCTTGCCCCTCCGATGAGTTGTGAGTAGTTTACCACAGACCTACGGGTCCATAGTTATTAGCTAGATGGCTTCTTCTCTTTTTTTGGATCTCAATACAATGTTCTCCCCCTCTCTTGTGGAGATCTATTTGATGTAAACTCTTTTTGCGGTGTGTTTGTTGAGATCCGATGAATTGTGGGTTTATGATCAAGTTTATCTATGAATAATATTTGAATCTTCTCTGAATTCTTTTATGTATGATTGAGTTATCTTTGCAAGTCTCTTTGAATTATCAGTTTGGTTTGGCCTACTAGATTGATCTTTCTTGCCATGGGAGAAGTGCTTAGCTTTGGGTTCAATCTTGCGGTGTTCTTACCCAAAGGATGTAAAGGGTTGCAAGACACGTATTGTATTGTTGCCATCGAGGATAACAAGATGGGGTTTATATCATATTGCATGTGTTTATCCCTCTACATCATGTCATCTTGCTTAATGCGTTACTCTGTTCTTATGAACTTAGTACTCTAGATGCAGGCAGGAGTCGGTCGATGTGTGGAGTAATAGTAGTAGATGCAGGCAGGAGTTGGTCTACTTGTTGTGGACGTGATGCCTATATACATGATCATGCCTAGATAATCTCATAACTATGCGCTTTTCTATCAATTGCTTGACAGTAATTTGTTCACCCACCGTAATACTTATGCTATCTTGAGAGAAGCCTCTAGTGAAACATATGGCCCCCGGGTCTATCTCTTATCATATTTGCTTTCAATCTATCTTTATTTGCATCTTTACTTTTTGCATCTAACTTATAAAAATACCAAAAATATATTTATCTTATCATACTATCTTTATTAGATCTTACTTTCGCAAGTGGCCGTGAAGGGATTGACAACCCCTTTATTGCGTTGGTTGCGAGTTCTCAGTTTGTTTGTGTAGGTGCGTGGGACTTTTGAGTAGCCTCCTACTGGATTGATACCTTGGTTCTCAAAACTGAGGGAAATACTTAAGCTACACTTTGCTGCATCACCCTATCCTCTTCGAGGAAAACCAATGCAAGCTCAAGACGTAGCAGACCTATATCTCCACCTCTCTATGTTTCCAACTCGGTAAAATTGCAAGAAACTGCTTATGCTATGTATTGACCTTTACTTGATGTGCATGAATTGTTCTTGTATGACATGAGGATGCATAGGAAGAGAGTTATACTTTGTCATTGCTTGATATATGTTTCTTTGTGCTCACTACTAAATGCCAAATTATTGTTGATTCAAATTGGCTTTGATATACCTCGGGATCCGGGTGGATCCATTATTTGAGCACTTTATGCCTAGCTTAATGGCTTTAAAGAAAGCGCTGCTAGGGAGACAATCCGGAAATTTTAGAGAGTCATTTATTTCTTTTGAGTGCTTTTATAAAGTTTAAAAACAAAAAAAAATATAGAGGGGAACATAAAACTTCACAAAAAGAAAAGTGAATGTGAGATAGGCGAGCACCGTGGAAGCGGGAGCATGCCTTGAACTTCGTTCATGCCCATGGAAACTTTGTGTATATTGAATTGAATAAACTTTTCAACAAAAATAATTATTCCCTTGTACAAATCCATTGTATTATAAAAATAATGTGCCAAGGTTTGCCTTTAGGATGTTTAAATTGCTTGTTGGTTTGTGCGGTGCAAAACAGAAACTTTGGCTGTAGTGCGCGATTTTACATTTTTTAGTGGAACGTCAAATGGTTCTGAAACCTTTTGAACTGTATTTATACACAAAATGTTTATTCTTCCTAATTTTTCAGAATTTTTAGAGTTACAAAAGTATGGTGGATGTTCGAATCTTTACAAACTGTCCTGTTTTCACAGATTGCTGTTATAGCTTGATTATTTGCGTATATTTGAATTCTTGTTGAAGCCTCCTTGACTTGGGGCCATAGAATTGTGATAGAATACAATGGGCAATGTTTTTCTATAGTTATACAATAATGTTATAGTAGTACATGATGGGATTTGGCTACCATATTCACTAACCCCGCTACTAAAAGTTTCTGTTGAGTTTTGTGTGGATGAAGTGATCAAAGATCGAGGAGGTCTCGATATGAGGAAAAGGAGGAGAGGCAAGACCTCAAGCTTGGGGATGCGCAAGGCACCCCAAGTAAATATTCAAGGAGAATCAAGCGTCTAAGCTTGGGGATGCCCCAGAAGGCATCCCATTTTTCTTCAACAAGTATCGGTATGTTTTCGGTTTCGCTTCATTCATGTGATATGTGCAAATCTTGGAGAGTCTTTTGCTTTTAGTTTTCACTTTTCTTTTAAGCACCATGCTGGTATGAGATAGTCCATGGTTGATTTATATAATGCTCATTGCACTTCACTTATATCTTTTGAGTGTGGCTTTATAGAAGGCTTCATGTGCTTCACTTATATCATTTGAAGTTTGGATTGCCTATTTCTCTTCACATAGAAAACCGTTATTTGAAGAAGGCTCTTTTGCTTCACTTATATTTGTTAGAGCATGATCTTTTATAGAAAGAATTAAACTCTCATGCTTCACTTATATCTATTTAGAGAGTCAAATGGAATTGGTCAATTGCATCGTTAGTCATAAAATCCTACATAAAACTTATGGATCACTGAATATGATATGTATGATTCCTTGCAAAAGTTTTACGATATAGAGATGATAATATGTGGGAGGTAATAGTAAACGCTTGTGGTTAGTAGGAATATTGGTGTTAAGGTTTGTGATTTCTAAAGCATGCACGTATAGTCTCTCGTTATGCTATGAAGTTGGAGCATGATTTATTATTGATTGTCTTCCTTATGAGTAGCGGTTGGGGACAAGCGATGGTCTTTTCCTACCAATCTATCCCCCTAGGGGCATGTTGGAAATATGCCCTAGAGGCAATAATAGAAGTACTATTATATTTCATTGTTCATGATAATTGTCTTTTGTTCATGCTATAACTGTATTATCTGGAAATCGTAATACACGTGTGAACACATAGACCACAATATGTCCCTAGTGTGCCTCTAGTTGACTAGCTCGTTGTGATCAATAGATAGTCATGGTTTCCTGACTATGGACATTGGATGTCGTTGATAACGGGATCACATCATTAGGAGAATGATGTGATGGACAAGACCCAATCCTAAGCATACCACAAAGATTGTGTAGTTCGTTTGCTAGAGCTTTGCCAATGTCAAGTATCTCTTCCTTCGACCATGAGATCGTGTAACTCCCGGATACCGTAGGAGTGCCTTGGGTGTATCAAACGTCACAACGAATCGGGTGACTATAAAGGTGCATTACAGGTATCTCCGAAAGTATCATTGGGTTGACACGGATCGAGATGGGATTTGTCACTCCGTATGACGGAGAGGTATCTCTGGGCCCCTCGGTAATGCATCATCATAATGAGCTCAAGGTGACCAAGGTGTTGGCCATGGGATCATGCATTACGGTACTAGTAAAGTGACTTGCCGGTAACGAGACTGAACAAGGTATTGGGATACCGACGATCGAGTCTCGGGCAAGTAACGCACCGATTGACAAAGGGAATTGTATACTGTGGTTTGATCGAATCCTCGACATCGTGGTTCAACCAATGAAATCATCGAGGAGCATGTGGGAGCCAACATGGGTATTCAGACCCCGCTGTTGGTTATTGCCCGAGAGTCGTCTCGGTCATGTCTGCGTGTCTCCCGAACCCGTAGGGTCTACACATAAGGTTCGGTGGACGCTAGGGTTATTAGGAAGACTAGTATGTGACTACCGAATGTTGTTCGAGTCCTGGATGAGATCCCGGACATCACGAGGAGTTAGGAAGGGTCCGGAGGTAAAGATTTATATATGGGAAGTTGTTAAAAGGACACCGGAAAGTTTCGTGGGCGTATCGGTATTGTACCGGGGCCACCGGAAGGGTTCCGGAGGTCCACCGGGAGGGGCCACCTCCCGGGGCCACTGGGCTGCGTGGGGAATTAGCCAGCCTGGTGGGCTGGGCGCACCCCTCCCTTGGGCCCTTGCGCCTAGGGTTGAGGGGGAACCCCAGAGGGCGCCCCCTTGCTTGGGGGCAAGTCCCCCTCCCTTGTCGCCGCCCCCCCTCTAGATGCATCTAGAGGGGCCGGCCCCCTTCTCCCTTCCCCCTATCAATAGAGGGGTGAGGGGAGGGCAGCCGGACGACAAGCCAAGGTGCAGCCCTCCCCTCCCCAACACCTCTCCTCCTCCGTTGTGTGCTCGGCGAAGCCCTGTCGGAGTACCGCTTCTCCACCATCACCACGCCGTCGTGCTGCCGGTGGAGCTGTCTTCCTCAACCTCTCCTTCCTCCTTGCTGGATCACCTGTACCGTACGTGTGTTGAACGCGGAGGTGCTGTCCGTTCAGCACTCGGTCATCGGTGATTCGAATCACGTCGAGTACGACTCCATCATCACCTTGCAAGCTTCCGCACGCGATCTACAAGTGGTATGTAGATGCAAACTCTCTCCCATGACTCGTTGCTTAGATGAACTCATAGATGGATCTTTGTGAAACCGTAGGAAATTTTTTAATTTTCTGCAACGTTCCCCAACAGTGGTATCAGAGCTAGGTCTATGCGTAGTTCTCTAATGCACGAGTAGAACACAATTTGTTGTGGGCGTGGATCTTGTCAACTTACTTGCCTCTACTAGTATTTTCTTGCTTCAACGGTATTGTGGGATAAAGCGGCCCGGACCAACCTTACACGTACGCTTACGTGAGACCGGTTCCACCGATTGACATGCACTAGTTGCATATGGTGGCTGGCGGGTGTCTGTCTCTCCCACTTTAGTTGGAGCGGATTCGATGAACAGGGCCCTTATGAAGGGTAAATAGAAGTTGACAAAATCACGTTGTGGTTATTCGTAGGTAAGAAAACGTTCTTGCTAGAACCCAATCGCTGCCACGTAAAAGATGCAACAACAATTAGAGGACGCCTAACTTGTTTTTGCAGCGATTGATCATGTGATGTGATATGGCCGAAGTTGTGATGAATGATGAATTGTGATGTATGAGATCATGTTCTTGTAATAGGATTCACGACTTGCATGTCGATGAGTATGACAACCGCAGGAGCCATAGGAGTTGTCTCTATTTTTGTATGACCTGCGTGTCATTGAAGAATGCCATGTAAACTACTTTACTTTATTGCTAAACGCGTTAGCCATAGAAGTAGAAGTAGTCGTTGGCGTGACAACTTCATGAAGACACGATGATGGAGATCATGATGATGGAGATCATGGTGTCAAGCCGGTGACAAGATGATCATGGAGCCCCGAAGATGGAGATCAATGGAGCTATATGATATTGGCCATATCATGTCACAACTATATAATTGCATGTGATGTTTATTATGTTTATGCATCTTGTTTACTTAGGACGACGGTAGTAAATAAGATGATCCTTACAAAATTTCAAGAAGTGTTCTCCCTAAGCGTGCACCGCTGCTACAGTTCGTCGCTTCTAAGCACCACGTGATGATCGGGTGTGATGGATTCTTACGTTCACATACAACGGTGTAAGACAGTTTTACACAGCGAAAACACTTAGGGTTAACTTGACGAGCCTAGCATGTGCGGACATGGCCTCGAACACGGAGACCGAAAGGTCGAACACGAGTCGTATGGAAGATACGATCAACATGAAGATGTTCACCGACGATGACTAGTCCGTCTCACGTGATGATCGGACACGGGCTAGTCGACTCGGATCGTGTAACACTTAGATGACTAGAGGATGTCTAATCTAAGTGGGAGTTCATAATTTGATTAGAACTTTATTATCATGAACTTAGTCTAAAACCTTTGCAAATATGTCTTGTAGATCAAATGGCCAACGCTAATGTCAACATGAACTTCAACGTTCCTAGAGAAAACCAAGCTGAAAGATGATGGCAGCAACTATACGGATCGGGTCCGAACACGAGGATCATCCTCATAGCTGCCAGAAGCAATATGTCCTAGAAGGACCGCTAGGTGATGCTCCCGTCCCAGAGAACCAAGATGTTATGAACGCTGGCAAGCTCATCGATGATTACTCCCTCGTTCGATGCGGCATGCTTTACAGCTTAGAACCGGGCTCCAAAAGCGTTTTGAGCATCACGGAGCATATGAGATGTTCAAGAGCTGAAACTAGTTTTCCAAGCTCATGCCCGGTCGAGAGATATGATGTCTCCGACAAGTTCTACAGATTGTAAGATGGAGGAAAACAGTTACGTCGGTGAGCACATCCTCGAAGATGTCGGGTTGCACAACCGTATGACCCGGTGAACATTAACCTCCCGATGAGGCGGTCATTGACAGAATCCTCCATTGCTCCCACCAAGCTACAAGAGCTTTGTGATGAACTACAACATGCGTGGGATGGTGAAGACCATTCTGAAGTGTTCTCGATCTTTGAAGTCGCAGAGGCTGAAATCAAGAAAGAACATCAAGTGTTGATGGTCAATAAGACCACTAAGTTCAAGAAGGGCAAGGGTAAGAAGAACTTCAAGAAGGACGGCAAAGATGTTGTCGCGCCCGTAAGCCCGTTTCTTTGGGAAGAAGTCAAAGAATGGACCCAAGCACGAGACCGAGTGCTTTTATTGCAAAGGAAGGGTCCTTCGAAGCGGAACTGCCCCAAATACTTAGCGGATAAGAAGGCCGCAACACCAAAGGTATATTTGATATACATGTAATTGATGTGTACCTTACCAAGACTCGTAGTAACTCCGGGTATTTGATACGGTGCCGTTGCTCATATTTGTAACTCATGCAGGAGCTGCGGAATAAACGGAGACCGACGAAGGACGAGGTGACAATGCGCGTCGGGAATGGTTCCGAGTCGATGTGATCGCCGTCGGCACGCTGCCTCTACATTTACCTACGGGATTAGTTTTAAACCTTAATAATTGTTATTTAGTGCCAAGTTTGAGCATGAACATTGTATCCGGATCTCGTTTAATACTGAGATGGCTACTCATTTAAGTCTGAGAATAATGGTTGTTCGATTTATATGAGAGATATGTTTTATGGTCATGCTCCGATGGTCAATGGTTTATTCTTAATGAATCTCGAGCGTAATATTACACATGTTCATAGTGTGAATGCCAAAAGATGTAAAGTTGATAACGATAGTCCCACATACTTGTGGCACTGCCGCCTTGGTCACATTGGTGTCAAGCGCATGAAGAAGCTCCATGCTGATGGACTCTTAGAGTCTCTTGATTATGAATCATTTGACACATGTGAACCATGCCTCATGGGTAAAATGACCAAGACTCCGTTCTCCGGAACAATGGAGCGAGCAACCAACTTGTTGGAAATCATACATACCGATGTGTGCGGTCCAATGAGCGTTGAGGCTCGCGGAGGATATCGTTATGTTCTCACTCTCACTGATGACTTAAGTAGATATGGGTATGTCTACTTAATGAAACACAAGTCTGAGACCTTTGAAAAGTTCAAGGAATTTCAGAATGAGGTGGAGAATCAACGTGACCGAAAGATAAAGTTCCTACGATCAGATCGTGGAGGAGAATACTTAAGTCACGAATTTGGTACACACTTAAGGAAATGTGGAATAGTTTCACAACTCACGCCGCCTGGAACACCTCAGCGAAACGGTGTGTCCGAACGTCGTAATCGCACTTTATTGGATATGGTGCGGTCTACGATGTCTCTTACCGATTTACCGCTATAATTTTGGGGATACGCTCTAGAGACAGCTACATTCACTTTAAATAGGGCACCGTCTAAATTAGTTGAGACGACACCGTATGAATTATGGTTTGGGAAGAAACCTAAGCTGTCGTTTCTAAAAGTTTGGGGATGCGATGCTTATGTCAAGAAACTTCAACCTGAAAAGCTCGAACCCAAGTCGGAAAAATGCGTATTCATAGGATACCCTAAGGAAACTGTCAGGTATACCTTCTACTTAAGATCTGAAGGCAAGATCTTTGTTGCCAAGAACGGATGCTTTCTGGAAAAAGAGTTTCTCTCGAAAGAATTAAGTGGGAGGAAAGTAGAACTCGATGAAGTACTACCTCTCGAGCGGGAAAGTGGTGCAGCGCAGAAACCGTTCTGTGATGCCCACACCAACTCAAGAGGAAAACAATGATGATGATCAAGGTACGGATCAAGTTACTCTTGAACTTCAGAGGTCCACAAGGACACGTTCCACACCGAGTGGTACGGCAACCCTGTCCTAGAAATCATGTTGTTAGACAACGGTGAACCTTCGAACTATGAAGAAGCGATGGCGGGCCCGGATTCCAACAAATGGCTTGAAGCCATGAAATCCGAGATAGAATCCATGTATGAAAACAAAGTATGGACTTTGACAGACTTGCCCGATGATCGGCGAGCGATAGAAAACAAATGGATTTTTAAGAAGAAGACGAACGCGGATGGTAATGTTACCATCTATAAAGCTCGACTTGTCGCTAAGGGTTATCAACAAGTTCAAGGGATTGACTACGATGAGACTTTCTCTCCCGTAGCGAAGCTGAAGTCCGTCCGAATCATGTTAGCAATTGCCGCATACTATGATTATGAGATATGGCAGATGGACGTCAAAACAGCATTCCTTAACGGACATCTTAAGGAAGAGCTGTATATGATGCAGCCGGAAGGTTTTGTCGATCCTAAGAACGCTAACAAAGTATGCAAGCTCCAGCGATCCATTTATGGACTGGTGCAAGCATCTCGGAGTTGGAACATTCGCTTTGATGAGATGATCAAAGCGTTTGGGTTATATGAGACTTATGGAGAAGCTGCGTTTACAAGAAAGTGAGTGGGAGCTCTGTAGCATTTCTCCTATTATATGTAGATGACATACTCTTGATGGGAAATGATACAAAACTTCTGGACAACATTAAGGCCTACTTGAATAAGTGTTTTTCAATGAAGGACCTTGGAGAAGCTGCTTATATATTAGGCATCAAGATCTATAGAGATAGATCGAGACGCCTCATAGGTCTTTCACAAAGCACATACCTTGATAAGATTTTGAAGAGGTTCAAAATGGATCAGTCCAAGAAGGGGTTCTTGCCTATGTTACAAGGTGTGAGATTGAGCTCAGCTCGACCACCGACCACGACAAAAGATAAAGAAGAGATGAGTGTCATCCCTATGCTTCAGCCATAGGATCTATTATGTATGCCATCTGTGTACTGACCGATGTAAACCTTGCCGTAAGTTTGGTAGCAAGATACCAAAGTAATCCCGCAAGGAACACCGGACGATGGTCAAGAATATCTTGAAGTACCGAAAAGGACGAAGGACATGTTTCTCATTTATGGAGGAGACGAAGAGCTCGTCGTAAAGGGTTACGTCGACGCTAGCTTCGACTCAGATCTGGATGACTCTAAGTCACAAACCGGATACGTGTATATGTTGAATGGTGGAGCAGTGAGCTGGTTCAGCTGCAAGCAGAGCGTCGTGGCGGGATCTACGTGTGAAGCGGAGTACATGGCAGCCTCGGAGGCAGCGCATGAAGCGATTTGGGTGAAGGAGTTCATCACCGACCTAGGAGTCATACCCAATGCGTCGGGGCCGATCAAACTCTTCTGTGACAACACTGGAGCTATTGCCCTTGCCAAGGAGCCCCGGTTTCACAAGAAGACCAGGCACATCAAGCGTCGTTTCAACTCCATCCGTGAAAATGTTCAAGATGGAGACATAGAGATTTGCAAAGTGCACACGGATCTGAATGTCGCAGATCCTTGACTAAACCTCTCTCGCGTGCAAAACATGATCAACACCAGAACTCTATGGGTGTTCGATTCATCACAATCTAACTAGATTGGTGACTCTAGTGCAAGTGGGAGACTGTTGGAAATATGCCCTAGAGGCAATAATAAAAGTATTATTATATTTCATTGTTCATGATAATTGTCTTTTGTTCATGCTATAACTGTATTATCCGGAAATCATAATACACGTGTGAACACATAGACCACAATATGTCCCTAGTGAGCCTCTAGTTGACTAGCTCATTGTGATCAATAGATAGTCATGGTTTCCTGACTATGGACATTGGATGTCGTTGATAACGGGATCACATCATTAGGAGAATGATGTGATGGACAAGACCCAATCCTAAGCATAGCACAAAGATCGTGTAGTTCGTTTGCTAGAGCTTTGCCAATGTCAAGTATCTCTTCCTTCAACCATGAGATCGTGTAACTCCCGGATACCGTAGGAGTGCCTTGGGTGTATCAAACGTCACAACGAATCGGGTGACTATAAAGGTGCATTACAGGTATCTCCGAAAGTATCTGTTGGGTTGACACGGATCGAGATGGATTTGTCACTCCGTATGACGGAGAGGTATCTCTGGGCCCACTCGGTAATGCATCATCATAATGAGCTCAAGGTGACCAAGGTGTTGGCCACGGGATCATGCATTACGGTACGAGTAAAGTGACTTGCCGGTAACGAGACTGAACAAGGTATTGGGATACCGACGATCGAGTCTCGGGCAAGTAACGTACCGATTGACAAAGGGAATTGTATATAGGGTTCGATCGAATCCTCGACATCGTGGTTCAACCGATGAAATCATCGAGGAGCATGTGGGAGCCAACATGGGTATCCATACCCCGCTGTTGGTTATTGCCCGAGAGTCGTCTCGGTCATGTCTGCGTGTCTCCCGAACCCGTAGGGTCTACACACTTAAGGTTCGGTGACGCTAGGGTTATTAGGAAGACTAGTATGTGACTACCGAATGTTGTTCGGAGTCCCTGGATGAGATCCCGGACGTCACGAGGAGTTACGGAAGGGTTCGGAGGTAAAGATTTATATATGGGAAGTTGTTAACAGGACACCGGAAAGTTTCGGGGGCGTACCGGTATTGTACCGGGGCCACCGGAAGGGTTCCGGAGGTCCACCGGGAGGGGCCATCCCTCCCGGGGGGCCACTTGGGCTGCGTGGGGAATTAGCCAGCCCCTGGTGGGCTGGGCGCACCCCCTCCCTTGGGCCCTTGCGCCTAGGGTTTAGGGGGGAACCCTAGAGGGGGCGCCCCCCTTGCTTGGGGGGCAAGTCCCCCCTCCCCTTGGCCGCCGCCCCCCCTCTAGATGCATCTAGAGGGGACGACCCCCTTCTCCCTTCCCCCTATAAATAGAGGGGTGAGGGGAGGGCAGCCGGACGACAAGCCAAGGCGCAGCCCTCCCCTCCCCAACACCTCTCCTCCTCTGTTGTGTGCTCGGCGAAGCCCTGTCGGAGTACCGCTTCTCCACCATCACCACGCCGTCGTGCTGCCGGTGGAGCTGTCTTCCTCAACCTCTCCTTCCTCCTTGCTGGATCAAGACGGAGGAGACGTCGCCCGTACCGTACGTGTGTTGAACGCGGAGGTGCTGTCCGTTCAGCACTCGGTCATCGGTGATTCGAATCACGTCGAGTACGACTCCATCATCACCTTGCAAGCTTCCGCATGCGATCTACAAGTGGTATGTAGATGCAAACTCTCTCCCATGACTCGTTGCTTAGATGAACTCATAGATGGATCTTGGTGAAACCGTAGGAAATGTTTTAATTTTCTGCAACGTTCCCCAACAGGGCATGCGTAGTAGTACTTTGCTTCGAGGGCTAATAAACTTTTGCAATAAGTATATGAGTTCTTTATGACTAATGTGAGTCCATGGAATATACACACTCTTACCTTTCCGCAATTTGCTAGCCTCTACGGTACCGTGCATTGCCCTTTCTCACATCAAGACGTGGTGCAAACTTCGCAGGTGCATCCAAACCCCGTGATATGATACACTCTATCACACATAAGCTTATTATATCTTCCTCAAAACAGCCACCATACCTACCTATTATTGCTTTTCCATGGCCACTCCAAGATATATTGCCATGCAACTTCCACCGTTTCCGTTTGATGACTTGAGCATTCATTATAATATTGCTTTGCATGATCATATAGCTGACATAGTAGTTGTGGCTCAGCCACCGTTCATCATTTTTCATACATGTTACGCTAGATCATTGCACATCCTGGTACATTGCCAGAGGCATTCATATAGAGTCATACTTTGTCAGAGGTATCGAGTTGTAATTTTTATTTCTTTTGAGTTATAAGTAAATAGTAGTTTGATGATCATAATTATTCATTTTTAGAGCAGTGCCCCAGTGAGGAAAGGATGATGGAGACTATGATTCCCCCACAAGTCGGGATGAGACTCCAGACAATGAGAGAAAAAAAAGGAAAATAAAAAAAAGGAAAAAAGAAAAGAAAGAAAGAAAGAAAAAAAACAAAGAGAGAAGGGGCATTGTTAGTATCATTTACCACAGTTGTGCTTCAAAGTAGCACCATGTTTTTCATATGGAGAGTCTCCTATTTTGTCACTTTCATATACTAGTGGGAATTTTCATTATAGGATTAGATGCACACCCACTTAGTTTCATATTGAGCTTTCATACACTTATAGCTCTTAGTGCATTCGTTGCATGACAATCCCTACTCCTCACGTTGATATCAATTTATGGGCATCTCGATAGCCCATTGGTTAGCCGCGTCGATGTGAGACTTTCTTACCTTTTTGTCTTCTTTATGTTTACCCCTATCATCATACTCTATTCCACCCATAGTGCTATATCCATGGCTTGCGCTCATGTATTGCGTGAGGGTTGAAAAAGCTGAAGCGCGTTAAAAACATATGAAACAATTGCTCGGCTTGTCATCGGGGTTGTGCATGATAAATACTTTGTGTTAAGAAGACAGAACATGACAAGACTATATGATTTTGTAGGGATAACTTTCTTTAGCGTCGATATTTTGAAATACATGATTGTTTGTTGGGATGCCTGAGTATTGATGCCTTTATGTCAAACTGAAGACTATTGCTTTGAATCACTTATGTCTTAATATTCATGCCATGATTAGATACATGATCAAGTTTATGCTAGGTAGCATTCCACATAAAAAATCATGTTTTTTAAAATTTACCTGCTTGAGGACGAGCAGGAATTAAGCTTGGGGATGCTGATACGTCTCCGTCCTATATATAATTTTTGATTGTTTCATGCCAATATTATACAAGTTTTACATACTTTTGGCAACTTTTTATATGATTTATTGGACTAACCTACTGATCCAGTGCCTAGTGCCAGTTCCTGTTTTTTGCATGTTTTTTGTATCGCAGAAAATCCATATCAAACGAAGTCCAAATGCAATAAAATTTTACAGAGAATTATTTTGGAATATATGTGGTTCTGGAGAGTTGGACTCACCGCAAAGGGAGCCCCACACAGCCCACAAGACACCAGGGCGCACCAGAGGCCCCTGGCTTGTGGTGGTGGTTTGTGACCTCCTCGAACGTCGGTTGGAGCTCTACTTCAGGCGCAAGGAAGCTTAAATCCAGAAAAAACCGTGTTAAAATCTCAGCGCAATCGGAGTTACGGATCTCCCGAAATATAAGAAACAGTTTTCGGCCGGATCAGGGGAACACGAAACAGAAGAGAACAGAGAGGGAGATCCAATCTCGGAGGGGCTCCCGCCGCTCCGGCGCCATGGAGGCCATGGACCAGAGCGGGAAACCTCCTCCCATCTAGGGGGGAGGCCAAGGAAGAAGAAGAAGGAGGGGCCTCTCTCCCCCTCTCTCATACTGGCGCCGGAGTGCTGCAGGGGCTAGGATCCTGACGGCGATCTACATCAACAATATTGCTACCGTTGATGTCTACTACACAAGCTTCTTCTTGTAGACGTTGTTGGGCCTGCAAGTGCACAAGTTTGTAGGATAGTAGCAAATTTCCCTCAAGTGGATTACCTAAGGTTTATCAATCCGTAGGAGGCGTAGGATGAAGACGGTCTCTCTCAAAAAACCCTGCAACCAAATAACAAAGAGTCTCTTGTGTCCCCAACACACCCAATACAATGGTAAATTGTATAGGTGCACTAGTTCGACGAAGAGATGGTGATACAAGTGCAAAATAGATAGTAGATATAGGTTTTTGTAATCTGAAAATATAAAAACAGCAAGGTAACAAGTGGTAAAAGTGAGCGTAAACGGTATTGCAATGGTAGGAAACAAGGCCTAGGGTTCATACTTTCACTAGTGTAAGTTCTCTCAACAATAATAACATAGATAGAACATATGACAAGCCCTCAACATGCAACAAAGAGTCACTCCAAAGCCACTAATAGCGGAGAACAAACGTAGAGATTATGGTCGGGTACGAAACCACCACAAAGCTATTCTTTCGGATCGATCTATAAAAGAGTTCGTACTAGAATAACACCTTAAGATACAAATCAATCAAAACCCTAATGTCACCTAGATACTCCATTGTCACCTCAAGTATCCGTGGGCATGATTATATGATATGCATCACACAATCTCAGATTCATCCAACCAACATAAAAGTACTTCAAAGAGTGCCCCAAAGCTACTACCGGAGAGTCAAGAACGTGTGCCAACCCCTATGCATAGGTTCCCAAGTGTCATGAAACCCGCAAGTTGATCACCAAAACATACATCAAGTGGATCAATAGAATAACCCATTGTCACCACGGTTGTCCCACGCAAGACATACATCAAGTGTTCATAAAAGACTCAATCCGATAAGATAACTTCAAAAGGGGAAACTCAATTCATCACAAGAGAGTAGAGGGGGAGAAACATCATAACATCCAACTACAATAGCAAAGCTCGGATACATCAAGATCGTGCCATAGAGGAACACGAGAAAGAACACGAGAGAGAGAGATCAAACACATAGCTACTGGTACATACCCTCAGCCCCGAGGGTGAACTACTCCCTCCTCGTCATGGATAGCGCCGGGATGATGAAGATGGCCTCCGGTGATGGGATCCCCGTCCGACAGGGTGCTGGAACGGGGTCCCGATTGGTTTTTGGTGGCTACAGAGGCTTGCGGCGGCGGAACTCCCGATCTATCTTCTATTCTGGAAGTTTTAGGGTGCGAGGTATATATGGGTGCGGGGAGAACTTGGTGGAGCTACGGGGCCCCACGAGGGGGGGGCGCACCTGTGGGGGGGGCGCCCCACCCTCGTGAGCACCTCCGTATCTTCGGACGTGGGGTCCAAGTCCATCGGTGGGTTTCCTTCCAAAATAACTTATCCAGTTGATTTCGTTCCGTTTGACTCCGTCGATATTCCTTTTCCTCGAAACTTGAAATAGGCATAAAACAACAAATCTTGGCTGGGCCTCCGGTTAATAGGTTAGTCCCAAAAATAATATAAAAGTGGATAATAAAGCCCAATATTGCCTAAAACAGTAGATAAAGTAGCATGGATCAATCAAAAATTATAGATACGTTGGAGACGTATCAAGCATCCCCAAGCTTAATTCCTGCTCGTCCTCGAGTAGGTAAATGATAAAAAAGAATTTTTGATGCGGAGTGATACTTTGGCATAGTTTCAATGTAAATCTTCTTAATCATGGTATGAATATTCAGATCCGAAAGATTCAAGATAAAAGTTCATATTGACATAAAAATAATAATACTTCAAGCATACTAATCAAAGCAATCATGTCTTCTCAAAATAACATGGCCAAAGAAAGTTCATCCCTACAAAATCATATAGTTAGGCTATGCTTCATTTTCGTCACACAAAGATGTTCCCAACTTCTATACCCCCGATGACAAGCCAAGCAATTGTTTCATACTCAAATAATCTCAAACTTTTTCAACCTTCACGCAATACATGAGCGCGAGCCATGGATATAGCACTATGGGTGGAATAGAATATGATGATGGGGATTGTGTGGATAAGACAAAAAAGGAGAAAGTCTCATATTGACGAGGATAATCAACGGGCTATGGAGATGCCCATCAATTGATGTCAACATGAGGAGTAGGGATTGCCATGCAACGGATGCACTAGAGCTATGAATGCTCAACAAAAGAAAACTAGTGGGTGTGCATCCAACTTGCTTGCTCATGAAGACCTAGGGCATTTGAGGAATCCCATCGTAGGAATATACAAGCCAAGTTCTATAATGAAAAATTCCCACTAGTATGAAAAAGACAACTTATGAGACTCACTATATGAAAAACATGGTGCTACTTTGAAGCACCAATATATGAGACTCACTACATGAAGAACAAGGTGCTACTTTGAAGCACAAGTGTGGTAAAAGGATAGTAACATTGTCCCTTCTCTCTTTTTCTCTCATTTTTTATTTTTATTTCTTATTTTTTTATTTGGGCCTTTTCTCTTTTTTTTGCCTCTTCTTTTTTTTCCGTCCGGAGTCCCATCCCGACTTATGGGGGAATCATAGTCTCCATCATCCTTTCCTTACTGGGGACAATGCTCTAATAATGATGATCATCACACTTTTATTTCTCTTACAACTCAACAATTACAACTCGAAACTTAGAACAAAATATGACTCTATATCAATGCCTCCGGCGGTGTACCAGGAATGTGCAATGAATCAAGAGTGACATGTATGAAAAATAATGCATGGTGGCTTTGCCACAAATACGATGTCAACTACAAGATCATGCAATGGCAATATGACAAAAGTAAAGTATGTCATGATGAACGGAACGGTGGAAAGTTGCATGGCAATATATCTCGGAATGGCTATGGAAATGCCATAATAGGTAGGTATGGTGGCTGTTTTGAGGAAGATATAAGGATGTTTATGTGTGAAAGAGCGTATCATATCACGGGGTTTGGATGCACCGGCAAAGTTTGCACCAACTCTCAATGTGAGAAAGGGCAATGCACGGTACCGAAGAGGCTAGCAAATGCGGAAAGGTAAAAGTGCGTATAATCCATGGACTCAACATTAGTCACAAGAACTCATATACTTATTGCAAAAATTTAGAAGCCATCAAAAATCAAGTACTACGCACAATGCTCCTAGGGGGATAGATTGGTAGGAAAAGACCATCGCTCGTCCCCGACCGCCACTCATAAGGATGCACAAGCCAGGTACACTTCATGCTTCAAATTTGTTACACAACTTTACCCATATGTGCATGCTACGGGACTTGCAAACTTCAACACAAGTATTTCTCAAATTCACAACTACACAACTAGCACGACTTTGATATTATTACCTCCATATCTCAAAACAATTATTAAGCATTAAATTTATCTTAGTATTCAATTCACTCAAAAGAAAGTTTCACATATCTTGAACACTAAGTATATTAACATTAAGCAAATTACCATGCTATTAATGACTCTCAAAATAATCTAAGTGAAGCATGAGATATCAAGTTTCTTTAAAACAAATCCACCACCGTGCTCTAAAAGATCTAAGTGAAGTACTAGAGCAAAAATTATCACGCTCAAAAGATATAAGTGAAGCACATAGAGTATTCTAGCAAATTCCAATTTGTGTAAGGCTCTCTCTCATTAAAGAATTTCATATCTTGATACTTATTCAAACAGCAAGCAAAGCTAAAGGAAACTACAATGCAAGGATAGCACAACTCATGTGAAGAAGCAAAAACTTAGACTCAACCAATACTAACCGATAGTTGTTGAAGAAGAAAGGTGGGATGCCTACCGGGGCATCCCCAAGCTTAGATGCTTGAGACTTCTTGAAATATTATCTTGGGGTGCCTTGGGCATCCCCAAGCTTGAGCTTTTCTGTCTCCTTAATTCCTCTCATATCATGGTATCTCTTTTTATCAAAAGCTTCATTCACAACAAACTCAACAAGAACTCGTGAGATAGGTTAGTATAAACCAATGCAAAACCTTATCATATTATACTGTAGAAAATCACTTAAATTATTATTCAACATTGAATACTAAATGCCTCTGTATATTTAATACTCCTATCATCAAATAGAATCATTAAACAAGCAAACATATGCAAACAATGCAACCATAACAGCAATCTGTCAAAACAGTACAGTCTGTAAAGAATGCAAGAGTATCAATACTTCCCTGACTCCAAAAATTATGAACTAAAATTCCCACTGTAATAAATTTATCAGAGCTCAATATGCAAAAATATTCAACGTTATACCACTCTCTGACTTTTCTAGGGAATTTTTGCAACAGCGGTAAACTTTCTGTTTTCAAACAGCAACATGCATATAAGCAAAATAAGCATGGCAAAGGCTATCCTTGACCTTTTTTATTGAAACTAAAGATGCAAAACATTATCCTAACTAACAGCAAGCAAAAATAACAAAATAAAATGACGCTCCAAGCAAAACACATATCATGTGGTGAATAAAAATATAGCTCCAAGTAAAGTTACCGATAGACGAAGACGAAAGAGGGGATACCTTCCGGGGCATCCCCAATCTTAGGCTCTTGGTTGTCCTTGAATATTACCTTGGGGTGCCTTGGGCATCCCCAAGCTTAGGCTCTTTCCACTCCTTATTCCATTGTCCATCGAATCGTTACCCAAAACTTGAAAACTTCAACCACACAAAACTCAAAACAAAACTCGTAAGCTCCGTTAGTATAAGAAAATAAAACCACCACTTAGGTACTGTAATTAACTCATTCTAAATTCCTTTTGGTGTAATATCTACTGTACTCCAACTTATCTATGGTTCATACCTTCCGATACTACTCATAGATTCATCAAAATAAGCAAACAACACATAGAAAACAGAATCTGTCAAAAACAGAACAGTCTGTAGTAATCTATATAAAACGTATAGTTCTGGAACCCCAAAAATTATGAAATAAATTGTTGGACCTGAGAAATTTGTCTATTAATCATCTGCAAAAAGAATCAACCTAAAATCACTCTCCAGTAAAAAATGGCAGCTAATCTCATGAGTGCTAAATTTTCTGTTTTTCACAGCAAGATCATATAAACTTCACCCAAGTCTTCCCAAAGGTTCTACTTGGCACTTTATTGAAACAAAAGCTATAAAACATGATTACTACAGTAGCATAATCATGTGGACACACAAAAACAATAAGGATACATATTGGGTTGTCTCCCAACAAGCGCTTTTCTTTAATGCCTTTTAGCTAGGCATGATGTTGACAATGATGCTCACAAAAAAGATAAGAATTGAAACATAACGGGAGCATCATGAAGCATATGACTAGCACATTTAAGTCTAACCCACTTCCTATGCATAAGGATTTTGTGAGCAAACAACTTATGGGAACAATAATCAACAAGCATAGGAAGACAAAACAAGCATAGCTTCAAGATTTTCAACATATAGAGAGGAAACTTGACATTATTGCAATTCCTACAAGCATATGTTCCTCCCTCATAATAATTTTCAGTAGCATCATGAATGAATGCAACAATATAACCAGCACCTAAAGCATTCTTTTCATAATCTACTAGCATAGAAATTTCACTACTCTCCACATAAGCAAACTTCTTCTTTATGGCATACGTATCATCAAAATAATCATCATAAATAGGAGGCATGCTTTCATCATAGTAAATTTGCTCATCAAAGCTTGGGGGACAAAAAATATCATCTCCATCAAACATAGCTTCCCCAAGCTTGTGGCTTTGCATATCATTAGCATCATGGATATTCAAAGAATTCGTACTAACAACATTGCAATCATGCTCATCATATAAAAACATTCTATAGATTTCTTCTTCTAGCACTTGAGCACAATTTTCCTTTCCATCATACTCACGAAAGATATTAAAAAGCTGAAGCATATGAGACAAACTCAACTCCATTTTTTTAATTTTCTTTTATAAACTAGACTAGTGCTAAAACAAGAAACAAAAAGATTCGGTTGCAAGATCTAAAGATATACCTTCAAGCGCTAACCTCCCCGGCAACGGCGCCAGAAAAGAGCTTGATGTCTACTACACAACCTTCTTCTTGTAGACGTTGTTGGGCCTGCAAGTGCACAGGTTTGTAGGACAGTAGCAAATTTCCCTCAAGTGGATGACCTAAGGTTTATCAATCCGTAGGAGGCGTAGGATGAAGATGGTCTCTCTCAAACAACCCTGCAACCAAATAACAAAGAGTCTCTTGTGTCCCCAACACATCCAATACAATGGTAAATTGTATAGGTGCACTAGTTCGGCGAAGAGATGGTAATACAAGTGCAAAATAGATAGTATATATAGTTTTTTGTAATCTGAAATAATAAAAACAACAAGGTAACAAGCGGTAAAAGTGAGCGTAAACGGTATTGCAATGGTAGGAAACAAGGCCTAGGGTTCATACTTTCACTAGTGTAAGTTCTCTCAACAATAATAACATAGATAGAACATATGACAAGCCCTCAACATGCAACAAAGAGTCACTCCAAAGCCACTAATAGTGGAGAACAAACATAGAGATTATGATTGGGTACGAAACCACCACAAAGTTATTCTTTCGGATCGATGTATAAAAGAGTTCGTACTAGAATAACACCTTAAGATACAAATCAATCAAAACCCTAATGTCACCTAGATACTCCATTGTCACCTCAAGTATCCGTGGGCATGATTATATGATATGCATCACACAATCTCAGATTCATCCAACCAACATAAAAGTACTTCAAAGAGTGCCCCAAAGCTACTACCGGAGAGTCAAGAACGTGTGCCAACCCCTATGCATAGGTTCCCAAGTGTCACGAAACCCGCAAGTTGATCACCAAAACATACATCAAGTGGATCAATAGAATAACCCATTGTCACCACGGTTATCCCACGCAAGACATACATCAAGTGTTCATAAAAGACTCAATCCGATAAGATAACTTCAAAAGGGGAAACTCAATTCATCACAAGAGAGTAGAGGGGGAGAAACATCATAAGATCCAAATACAATAGCAAAGCTCAGATACATCAAGATCGTGCCATAGAGGAACACGAGAGAGAACACGAGAGAGAGAGAGATCAAACACATAGCTACTGGTACATACCCTCAGCCTCGAGGGTGAACTACTCCCTCCTCATCATGGATAGCGCCGAGATAATGAAGATGGCCTCCGGTGATGGGATCCCCCTCGGCGAGGTCTTGGAACGGGTCCCGATTGGTTTTGGTGGCTACAGAGGCTTGCGGCGGCGGAACTCCTGATCTATCTTCTGTTCTGGAAGTTTTAGGGTACGTAGGTATATATGGGTGCAGGGAGAACGTCGGTGGAGCTATGGGGGCCTCACGAGACAGGGGGGCGCGCCCAGGGGGAGGGCGCGCCCCCACCCTCATGAGCACCTCCCGTATCTTCTAACGTGGGGTCCAAGTCCATCAGGTGGGTTTCCTTCCAAAAATAACTTCTCCAGTTGATTTCGTTCCGTTTTGACTCCGTCTGATATTCATTTTCCTCGAAACACTGAAATAGACATAAAACAACAAATCTTGGCTGGGCCTCCGGTTAATAGGTTAGTCCCAAAAATAATATAAAAGTGGATAATAAAGCCCAATATTTCCTAAAACAGTAGATAAAGTAGCATGGAGCAATAAAAATTTTTAGATACGTTGGAGACGTATCAACCGTCAACACCAACTTTCTCCTCCTCTGTGCAGCGGTGTAACACCTCTTCCCCCCACTGTAATCTCTACTTAAACATGGTGCTCAACTCCATATATTATTTCCCAATGATCTATGGTTATCCTATGATGTTTGAGTAGATTTGTTTTGTCCTGTGGGTTAATCGTGATCTTGGTTGGTATGATTGTATATTTTATTTATGGTGCTGTCCTACGGTGCCCTCCGTTCTCACGCAAACGTGAGGGACCTCCACTGTAGGGTGTTGCAATATGTTCATGGTTCGCTTATGGTGGGTTGCGAGAGTGACAAAAACACCTGAGTAACTGGGGTATGCTGTATGGGAGTAAAGAGGACTTGATACTTAATGCTATGGTTGGGTTTCACGACCTTAATGATCTTTAGTAGTTTCGGATGCTTGCTAGAGTTCCAATCATAAGTGCATATGATCCAAGTAGAGAAAGTATGTTAGCTCATGCCTCTCCCTCATATAAAATTGCAAGAATGATTACCGGTACTTGTTATCAATTGCCTAGGGACAAATAACTTTCTTGTTGACACAAACCCTTTTACTAAACACCTAACTTTTATTATATTGCAAAGTACTTCTAGTTTTATTCTTGCAAAGTAGTTCTAGCATCACACCTACAAAATAGTTTCATACTTGTTTTTGATAAAGCAAACGTCAAGTGTGCGTAGAGTTGTATCGGTGGTCGATAGAACTTGAGGGAATATTTGTTCTATCTTTAGCTCCTCGTTGGGTTCGACACTCTTATTTATTGAAAAAGTCTACAAACGATCCCCTATACTTGTGGGTTATCACGTATCGCCGGGTTTCCTTCAGACACTGGGCTTCAATGTTACTCGCTTGGATGCCTCGTTGTTTGTCTATCACCGCGGCGACACGACTGCATATTTGTTCCTCTACTTCGACGACATCATCCTGACGTCCTCCTCTACAACCCTTCTTCAGCAGATTACTCTCTGGCTGTGTGATGAGTTTGCCATCAAGGACTTGGGCGCTCTACATTATTTCCTTGGCATTGAGGTTGTTCGGCGACCCGGCGACTTCTTCCTTCATCAGCAGAAGTATGCGCATGAGCTACTTGAGCATGCCGGCATGCTCAATTGTCACCTCGTCGCTACTCCTGTTGACACGAAGGCCAATATTTCTGCTCTCGAGGGCTCGCCAGCGTCGGATGCTCCGTTCTACCGGTCCATTGTTGGTGCTCTTTAGTGACTCTCACCCGACCGGATCTACAATATGCTATTCAGTAGGTGTGTCTTCATATGCATGCCCCTCGTGACTCCCATTGGACCCTCATGAAACGGATTCTCCGCTACATCTGTGACACGATGGCTCTTGGGCTCACTCTCACGGCATCCACTTCTCTAGAGATGGTGGCCTATTCTGACGCGGATTGGGATGGTTGCCCTAACACCCGTCGCTCCACCTCTGGCTACTGCGTCTACCTCGGTCCTTCACTTGTCTCGTGGTCGTCCAAGCGACAACCCACCGTTTCATGCTCCAGCATGCAGGACGAGTACCGAGCAGTGGCTAACGCCGTCGCCGAGTGCACCTGGCTGCGACAGCTACTTCAGGAGTTGCATCATGATGTCTCCCAGGTGATGGTTGTCTACTGTGACAACGTCTCTGCGGTGTACCTTTCCGCCAATCCCGTTCTTCATCGCCGGACTAAGCACATTGAGCTGGACATTCACTTTGTGTGTGAGCAGGTGGCCCTTGGACGCATTCGGGTCTTCCATGTCCGACCGCACAACAGTTCACCGATATGATGACTAATGGACTGCCGACTTCCACCTTCGAGGAGTTTTGTTCCAGTCTCCGCGTCTCCGACGCCGCTTGGACTGCAAGGGGGGGGGTGTTGAATATAATGTGTACATGTATATTGTGTCTTGGGCCCACCTTCTAGTTCATCTGTATAGTTGAGGTTGTGGCCCCCCTTTGTACATCATATATACGTGCCTTGTGCACCGATCAATGTAATTGTGTTGCACATCCTATACTTCATCTTCTACATGCAAGAAAAACTAAAGAAACTTTGGTTAGTAACATCAGCTTCATGCCCAACAACATGAACTGCGAGGGGCATCGTGTTCATAAGGCTTTCGTTGACTGCCCCACCATTGCTGGTGGCTTCTTCCGTTCGTCGTGCCTACGCCACCACCACTGATGCGTCGCCTCGCTGCCGTCGTGCCGTCGCCAGAGAGAGGGAGGGAGGGAGGAAGGGAGGGAGAGAGAGAGGGAGAGGGGGAGAGAGAGGGAGGGAGGAAGGGAGGGAGAGAGAGAGGGAGAGGGGGAGAGAGAGGGAGGGAGAGGGAGAGGGGGAGCAAGGAGAGCGAGGGAGGGAGAGAGAGAGAGAGAGCGAGAGAGAAAGAGAGAGTTTTGGCCACCAAAATATTCATATTCGTTGATTTCAATGTTTTCATAGCCTTGATAGTAATTGTGGCTGTCAGCATGGTAACCATAACCATACTTTAGCAATCTTGGTCACCAACAACCTTTGTATAAGTGGTCCTTCACCAATTTCTTTGTGAAGCTTGTGAAATCCGCCATCCCACTTTGCATATTTGCAAACCCATATAGGCCACTTGTTAAATTTTGGCAAGACTTTGTAAAAGTGCCCCCTTCATATTTTTGTCACAATGACTAGTGAGCCCGTGTGTGATGTGTACGTGTATGTGTGTGCTGCGTGTGTGTGTGTGATGCGTGTGTACATGTACGCATGTGTGCTGTGTGTACGTGCATGTGTACATTTACGCGGGCGTGTGTATAGTGTACATGAGTTGTGCTAGTATACGTATACATGTACGCATGTGTGCTATGTGTCTATAACAAACTATCCTCACATGTCATTGTGTGTTTTGTGCAAATATAGCAATCCAATATACAAAGGCTACCAACGCAAAAAAACATGTTGGCTTTGTAAACCTTCTCTCTCCGTTTGCTATAACAAGTTTTTAGTAATCCAGTATACAAAGGCAGTTGGAGACGCTCTTAGATGCCATCACTATCAATATCACTATCATGACCATTTATCCTTGTGACCAACACATCCATATCCAATCTTATAATGCTTGTTGTCATCAGAACCATCTTCCTCATCAACGTTTTCACCAAAACATCATCTTCACTGATGTACACAGAGTCATCACCACTCAAGAAAGAGTCATCATCAGTCTTATAGTTCTACTCTCTCTTATCGCTATCCTCACTATTATCAACGTCACCATCTCTTGATCAGTGATGTGTTCAGAAGCACAATTTATGTTATCATCATCAACGGTTTCATCACAATACTCTTGATTAATGATGTGCTTAGACCCCACTAGAAACTTCACAATTTCCAAGACAGGTGGATGGTGTAGATTAAAACATACCTTCTCTATCCGACACACTTCTATGCAAGCTGGCATGATTGATTCTTCTCGAGCCTGCTAATCGATTCTATGTAATGCTAGTAGCTATGCAACACGCGCGAACACGCGGCAACTATTGCCACAGGACGACGGTAGAGGAGATTAAGATCATGCAGGCGGCGGGCAATGTCATTCCAAGATGCGACGCGCTACGCCGGTGGTTGCATAAAGATCCAATGAAGGACCAATCACCGGCCCACGCAACATAGGCCTCAGTGACCGGTCGTCTTGCCTAGGGGAGTGATCGACGCAACAAGAACTAGACAATGGATATTTTTTGTGGGAGTAGTGTGGATTTAACCTGAAATCTAGGATTGGGTTTGGATAAGATTAATCTCTTAATTGATACTGATGAACGAAAATACCATTCTAAGGTTTTTAAGGAGGTGGGTTACCCAAGCAAACCTCAATAAATAATGCAACATACAAATTAGTGAAGCTACAATCTGTGTTGCTTACATTAACATTTTAGTGAGATATTTGTTATCTTTGACATTTTCTGATAAGAATGAATCCCCCAGCTATGCTATGTGCGATAGTAACCTTTTGGCGACCCAAGCTATCGTCTCAGATGCGTCGGGCCCAGGTATGCCAGTGAAGGATTAGATGGATCCCTGAGGAGTGTGATGGTGTTGTTGAGCATAATATTCACAATTGACATCAATGGAAGTTAAAGTGAACATTTGCATGTTGGTATGGTATGGGGGGGGGGCTCCCAAGTTGCATGTAGCTCTACCACTGGTTGACACAGCTGGCCTGTCAGCAGGATCATCTTGAACGCATAGCATCCCGATAAGGATATAAATGATCAAATTATCTACCGGATAGAGCCTGCTCAAAGATGAATCCACTATGTCCAAGAGGGTTCCCTTAGTCCAATGCCACCAAACCTAATTTGATTTGCTAGCCGATCAATATCAATAACACCATTTTTTCTAACTCAACTCAACTCAATTGAAAAGCAGGCGTAAAGGCGTGCGGTGCAGACTCACCAGAGTGAGGAGATAGGCACCACCATTTCGTTTGCTCGTGACAATCTCTAAAAGGAGAATACAAAATGTGTAAATGTTTGATTTGTTGGAGGAGCGTCACTCATCGCATATTCGGGGACATGTAACCACTATTATGGTAAACAACAAACTTTACTTAGGAGTTATTATTGTAGTAAGTATTTTGAGATTGCAAGGTCAGAGGAACTTACTGGGTTCTGGCAGCATTGCACGCCACCTCATGCGATATGTTGCCTCCAAAAGCTCTTGTTAACCCAAAGTCTGAGATTTCGGGTTCCAAATCACTATCCAATAGGACATTTGATCTCTCAAATCTCGAGGAATGATCCATGCAAGTGAAATCCTCATTCATGTATTGCAGGCCTCGGGCTATACCATGTATGATCGTGAACACATACAACTTAGTGTGTTTCACTGCATCTGTAAGGGGGAAAGGGTAGAAAAAGTAGAAAAGAAATGCATGCATGACACACTATAGATGGATTGCATAGGTTAGTGGCGGAGCTTTATAAGATTGACTAGGGGATACAAATTCAGGAAAAATCTTCACAACTTTGCAAAACCGGGGGTGCGAGGGAAGGGGGGGGTGCAATGGCCCCCACTGTCTTACACTAAGCTCTATCGTTGTCATTGCTACTATGATTCTAGTATCTTGTTGGGGAGGTACTCGTAAACAATCAAGTTCTCCCGCTCCTCAAAACAATCGCCCTCAATTCTCTGCACCGCCACCCGAGTCCGTCCGCAAGCAAAAACAGCCCTGTTTTCAAATCGTTGATCCCCAGCCGAGAGCTCCGCGATAGCCTCTTAACATCGACCAGTTGATGGTTAGGGAGAGTTCCCTGATGTACAAAATGGAGACATCCATTATTCAACACAATAGAAGAAACGGAGACATCAATCCAAACTGTTGCAACATTAAATAGTTGTACCTTCTAAACTGTGCTAAAACCACCTTTGCCTGGCTTGTTATTTAATTATATTCTTCCATTTCATCTCGGAGTGTTTATAGATCTATATAAAGGGACTCAATAACTTTTTTATCAATTAACGTTGACATAACCAATATGTTAGAAACAATCTTGTCTTAGTCTAAGTTCTGTCTTAGATGAATTAGTAGCTGAGTCTAAGGAGGTTAAGTAGTGTGTTTGCTAATTGACTTGGACACTGTAGGATGTGTTATAGATGTCTACGTGTAGTAGCACCTGGCTTGCTTGACGTGTGTGCATTGGAGTCATCGTTGAATAGTAGTCCGGCTAGGTAGGATAGGTTGAGTCATAGTAGTATCAGGAGGCCAAGTCCGTGTAGAAGTCTAGGCCGGTGGCTTGGATCAGGTCCTATGCGTGTGTGTGCATGCGCGCGCGTGCGTGTATGCACGTATAGGGCCGCAAGATTGTATAGTGGAGAAAACCAGAAAATAAATAAAGAGGAAAACAAAGGACATGACAAAGGCCCTCGGCTATCAGTTTTTGTGTGCGCGTGCTCATCGTAATTTGATGTGATCGATCCAGTGGGCGAGTTCCAACACAATACGATTCCACCATAAAGATGAAAAAAATTGACACGACCAGTTACAATTCCACCTTGAAATTAAAATATGCTTAGCAAGATTGCTGAACGGCCGATTTTTCGGTAACAAAACACTTCATTAGACGTAGATAACTAGATATTATTGCGTATAATGTTGAGGTGGCTCATGAAGTGTTGCATAACATCCATCGAGCGAAAGAACCAGGGGTGCTCTTCAAACTTAATTACAAGAAAGCGTATGACCGTGTGTAATGAAACTTCCTTTCTGAAATCCTACAGACTAGAGGTTTTAGCAAAAGTGGCTTGGTGGATTTCAAATCGTAAAGACCCATTGTTTTTGCTTCGAAAGGCTCCTCCCATTGCAATTTTGGAAGGGGGTCATGTGGGCTGCTCACGCAGCAAATTTTTGGGAGGTGGAAAATAGGTAATGGATGCGAAAAGTATTTTTTCTCGAGAATACGCAAGACATGTACATATTATAAGAATAAAAAATCACGAACTCATTATAACATGAGGCGTTTGTGCGCTCGCTCAACATCTAAGGATTGTATCTAAAAGAAAACTGAGCAATTACAAGATCGACACATAATCTAGGGTAATCCTATAAACTTAATAGTTGATCCCACGAACTCAATTATCTTAACTTGCAACTATGCCAACTCATCATGTCACTATGCACGCCCCACTAACTTTAATTCCCACACCATGTGACTATGTCAATTCACCATGCCACTATGCATGATAAAAGACCCATCTAACATGCATCGTGCATGTTACCAATATTAAATAAATGGTATGTACCTATATAATAATTAAATATAATATATTACATGTACTTTTGTTTCAATTATTATGTTGCTAATCAGAATACTAAAGTTCGCACTGCCAAATTTCATAGAAATAACTTCATCCAATTCCTGCTGCAACCAGCATGATATCATCTCTAGTTATCCTAGTGCTCTGACACCATGTGTTGGCATGTCAGCCACTTTATGTTCCTGTTGTACCGGGTAGTCTTTGATGTACGATAACCACTTTATGGTAAATTGTTGATGTCGGAAAAGAGCTAAAAGGAATGAGCTCTTTTATGGTGCCATACACTAGAGTATACTAGCGTTCAAAAAGAACTAGTTTAAAAACATATGATGATTAAGATCAAGTGTATACTACTGAACATTGTACCTCTGGCATGGGTAGTATACATGAGGATTATATGTAGTATAAGTGTATTATGGGGAAAGAACACAAATGGCATCACCGTAATATATTTCTAACACTAAGATCCCCTGGCAGTTAGATATTCCCTACATTATCTACCACTAAGTAATAGTATAAAGCATCGTAAAAGAGCTCAAACAAGCTAAAGTTGTTTCGACAGAAAAAAAAAACAAGCTAAAGCTTGCCATCTTTGGATAGCCCACTATACGCACAAAGATGCATATGTAGGCACAGTGAAAGGGAGAAGTCAGCCCAAGTTTATCGCTTTTTTCATTTCAAACTTCCCTTTCCCTTTTTCCTCTCTATTGTTGTGATCAACCAGTATCTACATGTTTACCATTTTGTGTATCTCAAATTTGAGAAACTCTATTCAATATTTTAGAACTTATTTCAACAAACTTTTACATGAATATGTTGAAATAGTATACCAAATTGATCGTGCTAGTATTTTAAATGGTTCAAAAATAATAATATTGAAAGATAAATTGTTTCTATTGGAGTCTGCGCCTTCTGTGCTGAGCACACAAATCAAAGTGTCTGACATGAAGGTAATTAAAAAAACCGTCGGAGATATAGAAGGAAATAAGGGGCACATGCTACATACATGCATGAGTTCAATAGCTGGTGCATTCGGTCCTTTGTTGTTTTGCTTCATGGGTGGGATGGGTTGGGTTTTAGATAGGTGACAAGGGTGTTGAATAAAACTTGTTCAAATTTGTGTTATCCCTACCATGCCCTTTTTTTATGAAGTGTAGGTAGTGCTACTTTTTATTACCAAGTGGGACCTCGTATGTCACATCAGCTTTGCCTAGGTCTCATTGTTGACATATAATGTGATGCTTACCAATTTCGTTCCCCACAAATTACCGATCTGTGGCGCTTACCGATTGCAGAAAGGAATCTTCCTTGAAAGATGTCGAGGAAACAAATTATACATCTGGGGAAGTTGGTGAGATGTTGGATAACCAAGCTGCCCAAATGATAGTGAAAAAAGCAATATTGACTACAAAGGAGGGCGAGTGGGACCTCACGCGTCATAACTGCTTCTTGACTTATTAACTTCCTTATCACTTTTGTAGTCCTCCTGAAACCAAGAGTCATGGGAAACGGCTTGGTAGAGCACCAACCCGTGCCAATTGAGGTGAAACAAAAGCAAAGTTTCTGAATATTGTTGCTTGCACGATCTGTTGAATGAGGCTATTGTATTCATTTGTTGCTCCTTTTATTGCTTGTCATGATTTTATTTCCAGCATTGCTTCTATCGGACATAACACCTTAAGAAACAGGTGGCATGGCTTGATGTATTACACTTGAAATAATGAAGTTGCACCTCGTCCTCCATTGAGGGACATAAGGTGAAGTTGATGGGGGTGTGTTTAGAGAGAAAAGGAAAACCTTGTTCATAATTTGTTTGCAGAAGACCAAGGAAGCAAGCAGTATGGATGCTTAATGGTCACTGGAGAGAATAGGGGGAAATACAACACAACCATCATGTTTGACATCCTCCTCGTGCTCGACACATGTAGTTATGAATTATTGTATAGTCAATTATTCACATTTAATTTGTTCTTGTACGGTAGCAACACATGAGTATCTAACTAGCACATTTTGATATCCAAGCAAACATATCAGCTTGTTGTATATTATCTAATCTATGAATCCAAACTCACGGCTAGCTAGGGCGCTAGCGGCAACGCATCAAATGAACTGAAGAAAGTTCCTCCTCTGGTCCTTTCTTGGGCCTTCCGCTCAGCATAAACATTTGGCATACTCCTTTTTCTGGCCCAATTTTCCACATAAAAGTTCTCCATTCCTTGGGTGCCAAATCCCAAGTGCACCCCATCGAGCCGGCGTCTGGTCCTGGAGTCCGAGAAGGACTCTTGCCTTGTGAGCTAAACCGACTGTGAGGAGGCTCTTTCTCCAAGAAACGAGCCCAGGGCTCAACATATAAATAGAGGGGCAGGGCTAGCACCCGGAACACATCAAGATTCACTAAGCCGTGTGCCGGCAACCCCGCCCCTCTAGTTTATCCTCCGTCATAGTTTCCGTTGTGCTTGGCGAAGCCCTGCGGAGATTGTTCTTCACCACCACCGTCATCGCGCACCGTCGTGCTGCCGGAACTCATCTACTACTTCGCCCCTCTTGCTGTATCAAGAAGACAAGGACGTCATCGAGCTGAATGTGTGCTAAATGCGGAGGTGCCGTACTTTCGGTACTTGATCAGGACGGATCGTGAAGGTGTACGACTACATCAACCGCGTTGATAAAATGCTTCCGCTTAGCGATCTTCAACGGTATGAAGTTGCTCTCCCCCTCTCGTAGCTATGCATCTCCATGGATAGATCTTGCGTGTGCATAGATTTTTTTGTTTTCCATGCAACGTTCTCCAATAGTCGCATGTGTGCAACTTCAACATCTGCCTAGGACAACTCCCTAGCAGTCATTGTGCAACTTTGACTGTTGCCTCAACCGTCTGCGTAGATATGGTTGTGAAGAACTTGTGCCCTAATCGTAGATTGTTGCTTTATATCAACTGCCTAGAACTTGTGCGCTGCTACGCTATTCTACTCATATCTGACCAGAAGCTAGCAATGAGTTAACAAGCTATGGGCTATAAAGCTAGAAGTATCACATGTGCTGAAGCAGAGGGGGTGCAAGCTCAATGTGTGGGTGTACAACTCCCTCCTGGACATGCCTGGCAAGCATAGATAGTCAAGGCAGGCCGAGAAGATTTGGAAGGAGATGATGCGGCGCAAGGTGTAGCCTGAATGGGTAAGCTGCACAGCTATCCGTAGATCTGGGAGTGCCGCCAGCTGCATCACCTGCTCGACCTTAGAGGTGGCGCACGGAAACCTTGGGCGACGACCAGCGGACAATTTGGGCAGTGACGCGCCAGGGAGGTTGAGGATGGGGGTCTAGTCGGGAGGTTTGGGACTGAGACATGACCAATAATACTCGATACGCCTTTCTTCAGAATTGCAGATGCTACAATTGATATGAAAGAAGACAACATAATATTAAATTTCCATTGAAGAAAGGCATGAAACTTTTTCTTAGAAAAAGTGTTAAACCACCTTATGAATCAATCATGAGAGCTGCCACCGCACACGACAAATGCTGTGGATAATGTGCATGGACTCAGACAGCGTCCTCTGCTCATCCACGAAGTCCAAGTTCTCTGCGAGCATGTCTGCAAAGGCTTGCTCGTCGGTGATCTGCTCCTCCACGAGCCAGTGGTGCTCGAGGAGCTGCATGTTGTACCACTCTTCCTCCCCCTACAACATCCAGAATGCGGAGACCAGTGGTGCCTGCTCTTGCTCCTCTGCCATGACGGCATTGTAGTGCACCTCTGCCTGCTGTAGGGTGAACCCGATTGCATTTAATATCCATAACAATAAAATCTAGGGGAACATAGTTCTTATTTTGCTATAATGAGAACATTACCAATTCTTCCTAAGGCTTTCTTAATGGTGGAATCCACAAGATGAAAATTTAAAGAGCATTCAGTCAATGGATCGAAACCAAGCACAACATACAAAGCCTTTAGTATGGTGGAAACACTAGCACCCAAATCACATAAAGCATTAGACTCATAATTATTCATTTTAATTTTAGTTCTGGGTTTCCAGCCATCTTCTAATTTTCTAGGAATAGAAACTTCTAGTTTCAATCTTTCCTCACTAGCTTTGATCAATGCTTCAACAACGTGTTTAGTGAAAGTCTTGTTTTGCTCATAGGCATTAGTTGAGTTCATCATAGATTGCAAAAATGTAATACATTCAGTATTAGATAATTTTTCATAATTAAGGTCTTTGTAACCTCAAACAATGGAACTAATACCACTAAAGTTTTCACATCTCCAATCTCACTTTTATCATTTTTATCACTTAGATTTGGGACGCCGATAACCACCGCACGTGTGCTAAAAGCAACACCCGACCACACGCCCCATGACCATGGATTGCGCCACATCACCGCATGTATGCACAAGTGACGAAACTGATTATGTTAGCAGGTATCTTTTGCGTTTTTAGTTTTATCTTAAATAAAAAATCCAATTGAAAACCCATTTTCACCATTAAATCCGTCGCGACGAGATCTTCAAAACTAGATCACCTATTGACACGTTTCGACGAATTTTTTGGTTAAAAGTTGCCATGTCTAGTGCACATAAATTTCCATGGTGTTTACACTGAAGTTGGCATGATGTGTTTCAACTACTTTTTCTTCTATGCTTAAAGTAATTTTTGACATGTTATAAAATGGGGAATTAAGAAACTAAATTTGCCATGTTGAATTACTAAAATTTGCCATAATCCATGAAGTAATTTTGACATGGTTCATAATTAAAAGAAATCCGTCGTCAATTACTTTAAAAATGCATGATCATTGACTCAAATTTGCCACGAACTACAAAGTAAAATTGCCATGCTGAACTACTTACATTTGCCATGATACATGCACTAAATTTTCCCATGGTTAATGCAAACAATATTTTCCATTGTTAAAAATACTAAAATTGCCATGATCTATAAACTAAATTTGCCATGTTGAATTACTAAAAATTGCCATGACCCATGAATTAAATTTTCCGTGGTTAATTACTTAAATTGGCCATGGTCAATTAATAAAATTGTCCATGAAAAGTAGTTAAAAATACAATGTTAGCTTTAAATCTAGAAAAATAATAGATAAAACATATCATGGCAACTTTAGTGTAAACTCTATGGTAATTACAGTGTAAACATCATGGCAACTTTTAGCCAAAAAAAGTCGTTAAAGCATATCAGTATGGGATCTAGTTTTGACGATCTCGTCAAGACGGATTTGATGGTGAAAATAGATTTTTAATCTCATTTTCTTTTTAAGATATACAACACTTTTAAGTCTGAAAAATAAAAAAGATTTCACTGATGTCATTTGTTTGATGTGGCAAGATGGATGGTAATGGGGGCGTTTGGACCATATTGCTTCGTGCCACTAGTGTCACACTTATCATTTGGGTAGATTTTCACCCTCCAAACATATGGGATGCCTTCTAAATAAATTTGTGACCTCTCCAATCCCATCATTATCATCCTTTTCATCATGTTAATTATTCCTAAATAAAGTTTTTATGCAAGGTGAACTGCCCAAAGTTTTATTATCTTTGTTATAGGGGTAGAATAAATCCCAGCTTTTGTGTCTTCTCTTTCTCGTCTAGCTCTCAACATAGCAATCATCTTAGCATTGTAGTCTATGGAAACATGGATAACTTTTAGAGATTCAAACATGTCTTCTTTATAAGGAGGATTTTTTATCTTAAGCAAATCAACTTCATGGACTAGATCATCTAACATACGAGCAATAGAATCAAGTTTTGAATTTTTTTCGCTTACGATAATATTGAAGGATTTTTGTGAATCAGTAAAATATTTAATAACACTCTCAAGTTCATTAGGTATTATATTATTATGATAAGAATTTCCATAACAATCACCATAGGATTTCGAAGGGTTGGATGGATATGGTCAAGGATCGTTCCCAAAGTTACCCCTATGAGCATTGTTGTTAAAAATAAAAATTGACATCAAGATGATCCTTATTTTGTTTAATTTGAGAGGCCAAATAAACATCGTTAGGATATATAGGAATTTGTTTGTAAGTAAGTAAAGACATAATCATATCAACCTTTTCTTTGACAGAGAGATCTCCTCAACAGAGTTTACCTTCTTACTAATTGAATCTTTTTCAATTGCGAATAATTTGATGTCATATTGTACAGTAGCTTAGTTGTTGCTCCAAGGGTGATTCTCAAGAAGCTTCCACCTGCAACTGAATCTAAAATATTCCTAGACATAAAACATAGTCATGCATAGAAAATTTGCACTACCATCGAAAGTACTTAAACCATGAGTATAGGACAATGTTTATCATAGATTTCATTATTTCTCAAGCTTAGGCTACGTGTTCTCGCTCAAATTGGTTAAAATTCATCATTTGATTCCTTTGTTGTATGATCTTAGAAGTGGATAATATTTCCAATGAATGCATCTTTGCATTTAGTCCAAAAACAATGCTATTTATAGGCAAAGATAGCAACCGTTTCTTAGCTTCACCTCTTAAAGAAAAAGAAAACAATTTCATTTTTTTTACATCACTCTACTTTTTTAAATATTTTTTACATATCACAAACCTCAATGGGGGGCATAGTTGATAGAGCTCCAGACGTAGAATCCTATCGTCTTCTTGGGGCGGTGAGGTTGGGGTTTCTCATCGTGTGACGAGATTTGGTGTCAGGTCCTTCAGATCTATGTAAGGATTCAACAATGATGACTGTGGCTCCAGGGTGCTGGTCCTTTGGTACATGCATGAAAACTTCCCAACTGTCATTGACAAGGTCAAGCCAACTTCGGTAGGGGAGCAGCGACATTGGCGCGTCGTTCTGGCGGCAGTAGTGGTCGTTTGATGGTCTCGAAATCTCAAGTTATTGTTTATTATGTTCGAGACGCTTTGTACTATCGATGAACTTCTAGCGGCAGGGGAGCAGCTACAAATTGTTAATTTGTCCTCATTTTCCAGGATTTTGTCCTATCTCGTGCGAAAAAGAAAAAGACCTCAATTTTTTGTGTGAGGATTCGACGGCCCAACTGCCAATCTACCAGAAAAAAGAGAGAGGATCATAGGGCCACGGCCTACCGCGTGTTCATCGGGGACTCGGGTTTGGAGTTCATCGGGGACTCGGTTCCGTAGAGGCGCAGTTCCCTCCCCTAATAATAAAAAGACATGCGCCCCTTTAGTATTTCAAAGAGTACGAAGAAGATGCGAACCAACCTATGGTTGAGATGGTTAGGTGGACAGTGGTATCTCAGCCCACCAGGGTTCAAGTCCCGGTGCTCGCATATATCCTGGATTTATTTCAGAATTTCCGGCAATACGCTTTCAGTGGGAGGAGACGTTCCCATCGACTACGAGGTGCCTATGATGACTTTGTAAATCTCAAGATGAAATGCCGGATCAGTCTCTCGAAGGTGCTCATTGGGGTAGAGTGTGCGTGTGTGTTCATAGGGATGAGTGTAAGCACATTTATATGAGCGCTTGTGTCTGTACTGTGTTCAAAAAAGAGTAGGAAGATGGGAGGGAGGCAAGATAAGTCCGAATAACCCCCAGGGTTTCACAAACCGACTAGTTTACCCCTGAGGTCTAAAACTGGGTATTTAACCTCCTGAGTTTTCCAAAACCATGTGAATCATCCCCTAAGCCTGATTAGAGTGGTTTTGCATGCAGTTTTGGTGATGTGGCAACGTATACCTCTTTACGCATATTGGGGCAAGGTATACCTCTTTACGCTGCACAATAGTATTGAGAGAAGTATATTGTGTGGCTAGAGGCGTCTCCTAACCACGTATCCTCCCAAAACCTCGTAGAAGCACCATCTCCAATGATAAACTTAATCTATTGAAAAAGGCTGATTTCGTTCTCATCAAACCTTTCCAAAAAGGCGAATCATTGGTTCTAACTGTTACCTAAGATAAGTTCTTAGCCTGTAGGTACTTATTACACAGAATCTGGGCCCACGTGCCATCAGTCTCTAGAGATAACTTATATAGCCATTTGCTGAGTAAGCATTTGTTTTTTACCTCCAAATTTTCAATTCCAAGACCTCCTTGGTCTTTTGGCCTACAGATGATGTCCCATTTAGTAAGTCTACACTTTCTTTTTAGCTCGTCACTCTGCCAGAAGAAGCGTGATCGATAGAAATCCAGTCTTTTCCGTACCCTACCGGTACCTCAAAGAAGAAGGATAGGAGGAACATTGGCATGCTCGTAAGCACCAAATTAATGAGAATTAGTCGGCCTCCATATGACATAAGTTTACCCTTCTAGCAACTCAGTCTCTTTTCAAATCGATCTTCAATGCACTTCCACTCTTTATTAGAGAGCTTGCGATGATGAATCGGTATGCCCAAATAGCTCAAAGGCAAGGAACCCAATTCACACCCAAACAGTTGTTTGTAAGCTTCTTTTTCATCTTTAGCTCTCCCAAAGCAGAACAATTCACTTTTGATAAAATTAATCTTTATCCCCGACAACTGTTCGAATAAGCATAACACAAGCTTCATATTTCTGGCCTTCGGCAAATCATGCTCCATGAAAATGATTGTATCATCAGCATACTGTAGAATGAACACTCCCCCATCAACCAAGTGTGGGACCAGTCCTCCTACTTGGCCATTTTCTTTAGCCCTTCCTATCAGAACTGCCAACATATCTACAACTATGTTTAACAAGATAGGAGACATAGGATCCCCCTGTCTGAGGCCCTTATGTGTCTGGAAGTAATGAGCTACGTCATCATTCATTTTGATCCCGACACTACCTTTTTGTGTAAAGGAGTCGACCTGCTTCCTCCAGGACTTGTTGAAACCTTTCATTTGTAACGCCTGCTGGAGAAACGGCCACTTAACCTTATCATACGCTTTCTCGAAATCCACTTTGAAAACCACCCCATCTAATTTATTTTTGTGGGTCTCATGGAGAGCTTCATGAAGGACCACAACCCCTTCCAGGATGTTTCTGTCCAGCATGAAAGTGGTCTGTGTCGGTTGTACCATGCTATGTGCAATCTACGTCAGTCGGTTAGTCCCCACCTTAGTGAAGATTTTAAAACTGACATTAAGAAGACAGATCGGGTGGAACTTCTCAATCCGCACCGCCTCTTCCTTCTTGGGTAACATCGTGAATGTCCCAAAGTTTAAGTGAAATAGCCGCAAATGACAAGAGAACAAATCATGTAACATTGGTAGTAAATCACCTTTAATGATATGCCAATTTTTTTTTGCAAAACTCTGTCGGGAAGCTGTCTGGCCCAGGCGCCTTACTATTCTTCATCTGAGAAATAGCCTCAAACACCTCTTTCTCCGAGAACGGGGCAGACAAAATCTCATTTTTGTCTATCGCGAGTTGAGGAATATCCTCAACCATGGATTCGTCCAAGGACACAAAGCTATCCTCCGGAGCCCCAAACAACTGCTTGTAATAATTGGTGATGTACAACTTGAGGTTCTCATGCCCCACGATTGTACCCTCATCCTGTTCGAGCTAAAAGATTTTTTTCTTTTGGTGCTTGCCATTAGCAATCATATGAAAGAACTGTGTGGTTTTGATACGTCTCCAACGTATCTATAATTTTTGATTGCTCCATGCTATATTATCTACTGTTTTGGGCAATATTGGGCTTTATTATCCACTTTTATATTATTTTTTGGGACTAACCTATTAACCGGAGGCCGAGCCCAGATTTGCAGTTTTATGCCTATTTCAGTGTTTCGAGGAAAAGGAATATCAGACGGAGTCAAAACGGAACGAAATCAACTGGAGAAGTTATTTTTGGAAGGAAACCCACCGGATAGACTTGGACTCTACGTCAGGAGATACAGAAGGTGCTCACGAGGGTGGGAGGCGCGCCCACCCTCCTAGGGCGCGCCCCTGCCTTGTGGGGCCCCCGTAGCTCCACCGACGTACTCCCTACACCCATATATACCCACGTATCCTAAAACTTCCAGAACAGAAGATAGATCGGGAGTTCCGCCGCAAGCCTCTCAGAGCCACCAAAACCTCTCGGGAGCCCGTTCGGCGCCGAGGGGGGATCCCACACCGTGGCCATCTTCATCATCCGCGCTATCCATGATGAGGAGGGAGTAGTTCACCCTCGGGCTGAGGGTATGTACCAGTAGCTATGTGTTTGATCTCTCTCTCTCTCTCTCTCTCTCTCTCTCTCTCTCGTGTTCTCTCTCGTGTTCCCTCTATGGCACGATCTTGATGTATCCCGAGCTTTGGTATTGTAGTTGGATCTTATGATGTTTCTCCCCCTCTACTCTCTTGTGATGAATTGAGTTTCCCCTTTTGAAGTTATCTTATCGGGTTGAGTCTTTTATGAGAACACTTGATGTATGTCTTGCCGTGATTATCTGTGGTGACAATGGGATATCATGTGCCACTTGATGTATGTTTTGGTGATCAACTTGCGGGTTTCGTGACATTGGTAACCTATGCATAGGGATTGGCACACGTTCTTGACTCTCCGATAGAAACTTTGGGGCACTCTTTAAAGTACTTTTATGTTGGTTGGATGAATCTGAGATTGTGTGATGCATATCGTATAATCATGCCCACGGATACTTCAGGTGACAATGGAGTATCTAGGTGACATTATGGTTTTGGTTGATTTGTGTCTTAAGGTGTTATTCTAGTATGAACTCTTTTATAGATCGATTCGAAAGAATAACTTTGAGGTGGTTTCGTACCCTACCATAATCTCTATGTTTGTTCTCCGCTATTAGTGGCTTTGTAGTGACTCTTTGTTGCATGTTGAGGGCTTGTTATATGATCTATCTATGTTATTATTGTTGGGAGAACTTGCACTAGTGAAAGTATGAACCCTAGGCCTTGTTTCCTATCATTGCAATACCGTTTATGCTCACTTTTACCACTTGTTACCTTGCTGTTTTTATATTTTCAGATTACAAAAACCTATATCTACCATCCATATTGCACTTGTATCACCATCTCTTCGCCGAACTAGTGAACCTATACAATTTACCATTGTATTGGGTGTGTTGGGGACACAAGAGACTCTTTGTTATTTGGTTGTAGGGTTGTTTGAGAGAGACCATCTTCATCCTACGCCTCCTACGGATTGATAAACCTTAGGTCATCCACTTGAGGGAAATTTGCTACTGTCCTACAAACCTGTGCACTTGCAGGCCAACAACGTCTACAAGAAGAAGGTTGTGTAGTAGACATCAGTTTTCTTCTCCTTAGACGATTTTCGCACCTTAGCCCTAAGCGCCCATTTCAACTCTTCTTCCCTAAGAAACTCTCACAGTCTCTGTTCCGCCTCCACTTTAGACCCCAGCTCCCCAGTATCTAAAATGGATGACTCGGGTTTTAGGTCTAGCGCATTAATAAGATGCAGGAGCCTTTCCTTTTCTACCTTATAAATGCCGCTCATCTACTATATCTAAATAGGAGGTCCCCACTACCTGATTTCTCTGCCCTCTCCTGCATCCACGTCATCATATTTTTTCCAACCATTTGATTGATCACAGGTGGCTCAAATCTGTAGCCCAAGTGTTGATGCCCCCGTGCCCCCACGAACCTCCTGTTGACTCCTCCGTCGTCTCCTCGCCTCCCTAGAACACACATCGATCTAGGACGTGGAGTTTGTGCACTCAAGCACATATGCTCTCTGTATCTGAGCCAATGAGTATGGCATCGGAATCTGGTCCTTCCCATCACTAGTAGAAAACAAGGCTATCATTCGGGCCTGGCCAGCCCATTAGTCCCAGTTCCTCATGAACCGGGACCCATGGGGGGGATTAGTCCCGGTTCATGAGCCCAGGGCGCCGGCCGGGGCCTCGAGGGCATTGGCCCCGGTTTGTCTGGATTCATTTGTCCCGGTTTTAGGCACAAACCAGGACCAATGGGCCGTGCTCCTGGCCCACAGCCATTGGTACCGGTTCATGCCTTGAACCGGTGTAGAAGGGGTGGCTTTAGTCCCGGTTCATGCCACGAACCGGGACAAATAAATTGCCTATATATACCCATCGCCGCGGCAGAGCACTCCACAGTGCTCTGTTTTTTCAAGCCGGCGAGGGGAGGGAATTTGGGTGCTCTAGTTCACCTCCTATGCACATGAGGTGTTCGATGAAATGCTCGAGCCACACTAGTTAATCTTTCTCCTCTTGAAATTCGACCTCCGAGCTCCATTTTCCCCGAGATTTGTCTAGGTTTAGCGGTCCGTCACGTCCTGTCCCCGTCTTCACCGCCGTCGATCGCCCGCGCCGATCTCGTCACCGGCACCACCGTGGTGAGCCTCTTGTTCTTATCTTCTTTCTGAAAGAAAAAAAATCTTACTTTAGATAGATACTTGTCTAATTTTCTTACTTTTATTATTCCTTGTTAGTATATAGTGCGATGGTTTTGGTATCTGCCCCCGTCGGCCCTCGTCCTGTCTATGATTCAGATGTGGTATATATATTATCTTTTCATAACTATTTGGTTCATTTATTGTTTATGACAATTATGCCTACCAACGTGACATAGATTTTATTTATCTAGGAGGTTGTTGAACCGGAAATTCCAACCGACCTTATTGTCGAGAGGTTAAATTTAGCTGAAGAAGAAAACAAATACTTGAAGAAAAAATAAGAAAAATTGAGGAGGAGAAGATGATATTGGAGTTGCATGTTGCGGATGTCGTCGATGATCACGAGATCAAGATGGATGCAATGCAGTTGAAGATTAAAAAGATTAGAAAATATGTCATTCATACCGAGGCTCGGTATCATTATGCAGTTGGATCAGGGTTTACCTTGGTTGAGATTATGATCGCATTTGTTGTTGCATTGAAATGTTTTACATAATTTCAATGTATGGTTTAATTAGATGCTCTGGAGAGCTATATGTTGTTCAATGATAACTATGTATGTACTTTGGTTTTAATGTGATGATGAACTTCTATTAATGATGATATGTGGGTGAAATGATGATACCAAGCCAACTTGGAATCTTTTCAGAGATCATTTCAAATGCTTTTCAATTTCATGGTCTTATAGCTCAAAATAATCAATAAATGCATGAAAAATAACAAATGTAGTCAGAAAGGGTTGTAAATTGATGATGTGGCTTTGAATGGTGCATTTTGAACACAGAAAAATTATGGAGTTCAAATAAGTTAAAAAAATTGAAATCCCTTTGTTACAGACGAGTTATCATAAAATAAATAAGTTTTGTACACGAATTATCATAAAATAAAATAAATAAGTTATTTGAAACAAAATAATATAAACTTTAATAAAATATATAAGTAGAAATAAAATAAAATAAACTCTAATAACATAAATAAATTTATGAAACTAAAATTATCAAAGTATTTTCTGTTCAAAACATTATAAGCAACCTCTAGTATTATTAAAACTAAAATTATATAAAATTGATGCAACTAAAATTATCAACGTATTTTCTGTTCAAAATCATTAGAAGCAAAAAGAATTTTCATAAATAAATTTTTTGTTAGAAACTTTAATAGCAAAAAGAATTATCATAAAATAAAATAAATAAGTAATTAGAAACAACATAAAAAATAAGTATTTTGTTGTAAGTAGAAACAAAACAAAAATAAATAAATCAAAAAAGGAAACAAAAAACTTGGAAAATATAAAAAGTTTGCCACCTACTGGGCCACCACGGCTTGAATACGACTAGAAACCGATCCATGGGCCAGGATTCAGGCCCGCAGAAGGCCCAGTAGGCCCATCAGGCATAGCAGTCACAATTAGGCCCGTAAGCTTGCAATGGAGAGGAGCTCGAGAGGGGTGTGGCAGTGGGGCTTATAAACCACTGCGCGCCCCTCTCAGCTAGCGAGGTGGGACTAAACATCCCACCGCACCGCGCCAGCGCAAGGCCTTTAGTCCCGGTTGATGGCAACAACCGGGACTAAAGGGGTGCATTGGTCCCGGTTCGTGGCACCAACCGGTACCAATGACCCCCCTTTAGTCCCGGTTGGTGCCACCAACCGGGACCAAAGGCCTCTGCTTCCCGCCCTTTGGGCTGATGAAAAGACCTTTGGTCCCGGTTGGTGGCACCAACGGGACTAAAAAGGCATTGGTACCGGTTGGTGCCAATGAACCGTACCAATGCCTGGGTATATAATTAGCACTTGTGAAAAATTTCTTTCGATTCGTCTTCCCGCTTGACGCCTTGGCTTGCTGCTTCGTCGCCGTCGCCGTCGCCGTCGTCTCATCTGCGCCGCCCGAGCCCTCGCCGTGGACCGCCCCAGCCCGGCGCCCTCGCCACCTCGCCCAGCGCGTCGCCGCGCCGCCCTCGCCCTCGCGACCACGTCGTCACGGCGCGCGCCACACCGGTACCTGCCTCGCCGAGCCCCGCTCATGCCCACCCCCCGTCGTCGCCGTCGCCAGCCGCCCGTCGTCGCCGTCTCCGGCGCCAAGACTGGTTACTTTTTATTTGATTAATTCTGTTTTTAATTTTATTGGATTTTTACATGTTTTAGATTTTCATATATGTATGTATGTATTTTTTAGATATGTATTTTTTATGTATGTATGTATTTTTACATGTTTTTTGTATGTATGTATGTATTTTTCAATTGTAATTAATGATGTTTTAAAGTATACATATATGCAAGTTAAATTTTAGAAAAGTTTTATCTATATATGTTCTCGATTTAGTACATTTTAGGTTAGTTTAATTTTTAGAATTTTTTTAAATATCTAGCTAGGAAAGGAAGAAGAAGAAAAAGAATGAGAGGAGAAAAAAGGAAAATAAGAAGAGGAAGAAAGGAGAAGAAGAGGAGAGGTAAAGAGGAGAAATAAATAAGAAGAGGAAAAAAGAAGAAAAAGAAGAGGAGAAGAAGAAAGGAATAGAGGAGGAGGAGTAGAATTTTTCTTCTTCTCCTCCTCTATTCCTTTCTTCTTCTCCTTTTTTTCTTCTTTTTTTCTTCGATTGCTTCTCTTCTATTCCTTTCTTCTTCTCCTCTTTTTATTTTTATTTTGTCTTCTTATTTTTTATCGGGTATGTCGTTGTCGATATACCCCCTCCCGATAACTTCAACACGAGGGGGGGTCGATATACCCCCTCCCCGATAACATTATTTCCCCATGTATGTATGTCGCATCATTGTCGATATAACCCCCTCCCGGATAACTTCGACATGAGGGGCGGTCGATATATATACCCCCTCTCGACCGTGATAACTTATACCACGGGAGCACCCCCCGGCCCTCTCGCTCGACCAAAACTCTCGGGGACACCCAAACCCTAGAAAAAAATGATGCTGGTCTCCTACCCCCTCCCGCCGCGCCCCTACCCGACAAACTCTCTCGAGGCCACCCAAATTTACCAAGTTAAAAGAGCGTTGTCGTCGAGGCCACCCCAAACCCTTGAAGCATTGTCGAGGCCACCCCAAACCCTTGAAGCGTTGCCGAGGCCACCTCAAACCCTAGAGAAGCAGCGTCGAGGCCACTAATATGCTTCCTTATTGTGATTATATTAGCTAGCTAGTTCTACGTTTGCCACTAATATATCCATCTGTCATGTTTGAATAATAATTGCCATGTTGTAAATATTTGCAGAAACTATGGAGCACCCCTGAGACAAAGAAACCGAAGAGATGTTGGGGGACATAATCGCAAAAGGAAGTGATGTCGTTGCGTCGTTTCTCAACGACACTGACGGTCTGGAAGGACAGTGTAGTGAAGAAAAAGGTTATGATTATGATGGCTCCGGTAACCCAATGCCGGTACAAGAAGTAGACCGTGATGAAGGCTCCGGTGACCGAACCGAGTCCGGCCAGGTATATATATTAGTTAAGCCTATGCTGACTAGCTAATTGATGCATTCATTGTTTTCTTATGAACACATATTAATTAACTCTCGTCTTTCTTCTTTTCTCTAGCACTCCGGATTGAGCACAACTTCGGTAAAGAAATGAGGCCCGAAGAAAAAGTTGCGCTCGGATGAAATGTTTGAGATCACAGCAATCGCGCGCGATGGCAAGCCGATTGAACCCATCCGGACAAGGGATGCATTTCGTGCTTAGTGCGGGGTTCTTGTTAGGGACAAGATCCCGATCAGTATCCAGCAATGGTTAAAGCCTAAGAATGAAGACCCTGAGGTGTCTTATGTCTCTGATATGCAGAAAGAAGATCTTTGGACATTGCTTAAGGCAAATTTCACCCTACCTCCAGAGGAGGATCCGGAGAAGCCAATTAAAGAGCAATTGATCAAGTCTCATGCTCTTAAGAAGATGGCAGAACTATTCACGAGGTGGAAGAATAAGCTGAAAATAGAGTTTGTCGACAAAGATTTGACACCAGAATTCACCAGAAAGTATGAGAAGATCAGAGATCACTAGCCCACATTTGTGGCCCACAAGACATCGAAAAAGAGTAAGATGATTTCAGCGACAAACAAGAAAAATGCTGCAAAGAAGAAGCATCACCATCGCACGGGGTCAGGTGGCTACTTCAAAGCCCGACCTTTGTGGGACAAGGCTGAGAATGACCTGCTTGCTAAAGGGGTCGAACCAGAGACATTGAACTGGCCAGACCGTTGCCGGACTTGGTTCTTCAAGGTTGGCGGAACCTTGGACCCTGTAACAGGGAAGTGCGTTTGGACGGAAGAGCAACCGCGAATACCTGTCACGAGGCTTCAGGAGTATATCGAGAAAGCGTAGCAAGGGACGTTCCTCCCAGACAGAGAGAAGGATGAGCTCACAATGGCCCTCGGGAATCCTGAGCACCCTGGATGGACACGAGGCACGCCAGGCTTCGTTCCGTGGAAGGCTGGGTTTCCGGATGCAGGGGGTCACAAAACCCAGGAGAGGAGGAAGAAAGTGGAGCATAGCCAACTGCAGGCGCTGCACGAAAGGGTACAAGGGCTAGAGGAACGAGAAGCAGATCGCAACAAATGACCTGCCGAAGGTTCCCCCGAAGCTACCCCGCCACCTCAGCAGAGAAGCAGCGTGGCTTCCACCGAGCAGACTCATCAGCTGGAGCCTGTCTTCACAGCTCCTGCTAGCTACCCCGTGGATGCTATCACGGAGTCTCAACATTGCCACCTTATGACGCGATGGATGACATTGAAAGTCAAGGCGGCTGTTGGCTATGTTTTACCTAATGAACCTGGCACAACCTACCATGACCAGTCGATTCCACAAGGATATGCTAGGGTGATGGTGGATCAAATAACGGACGGATTTGAGGACCTTGAGCTTGACCACCCTACGAGTGAAGGGGAGATTCGGCTGGGTTCTTATCTGAAGACTCCATGCCTATGGCGGAAGGAGCTCATCAACCTTCCGAACTGGACGCCTCCGCCTCCTCCTCCTCCTCCGACGAGTCAGGGCAAACCGCCTCCTCCGCCTCCTCCTCCGGCGAGTGATCAGGGCACTCACCCTCCTTCTCCGACGCGTGGCGGCACTCCGCCTCCTTCTCCGCCTGCGCCAGCGCCCGAGCAGCCAGCCTCCTCCTTCTCCGCCTCGTCAACAAGGGCGGATCAAGAGACCCGCCACCGCTCCGGCTCTGGTGCATCGTAGTCCTTCTCCTCCGCCTTGTAAGAAAGGAAAGACAGCCGCAGCCGCTCCGTCTGCTCTGGCGTCTAGCAGCACAGCCAGAGCTGGGAGGCAATACAAATTCGGTCCTTCTCTCAAGACTCCAGAGAAGTTACCATACGAAAGGACCATGGAGGAAAACACGCACATCGTGCAAGCCGAAGTGAATGACTTCTTTGAAGGGGTGAAAGCAAAGATACATCCACCTCCAGAGGATAAGATAGACCGGTAAAAGCGGAGCGTACTCTGGCTGCCTTGAAGAAACCACCAAAGTCTCCGGCGAAAGCCAACCATGAGCGCATTCTTACAAATTCATTTAAGGAAGCGTCGCGGTCGGGAAGTACTATCAGTGATCAACGACGAGCTAGGAAAAAGTTGCCCAGCTCGGCAAACAAGCAAACCAATCGTCCCCCCTGCTCCAGGTGTCTAGCGATATCGTCGCTAATGTTCCGGGCGGGATGGTGCCCGGTTATAAAAATCCTGAAGATTACCTGCCCGATGATGTACATTATGATTTCTTGGAGGTGGACGAACACAAATACGTGTATGGGAAGCCTCTCATCAAAGAAGAAAGATCTCTACCAACGATGATGTACAGATTCCATGATTGGTACATGAAAACCTGTAGAGAGTCTGAGGGGACGAATATTTTGACGCTGAGAGTCAGAGAGGAGCATGACCTCGTTGGAATTGAATTGTTGAATGTTCCATTTGAGGAGTTCTTCGCATTTTTCAATCTAAAGGCCCTCGATAAATTAATGATCACTTGCTACTGCCTGTAAGTAGTACTACTTCTATCATTAAGTCTCTATATATAGGTCAGCTCTTTCATTGCATGTATTTTTAATTATCCTCACTATATTAATGAGATTGAAGATCGCCGAATTGAAGAAAAGACAAATCGGTGATATTGAGTTCACTAACACAAATCTCATAGATGCATATATGGTTAAATTTCAGGGCAGAGATACCGAGGCCAAGCTGCTACAATCGTTTGTATTAAATCAAAACAAAGCTATAATACTCTTCCCTTATGAATTCAAGTGAGTGTTACTGTCTTGTGCATATTCGGTTTCCCTTATTAGTCGAGGTTATAGTAATGTAATTGATGAGTTATGCATGCGTGCGCAGCTTCCACAATATTCTCCTAGAGATTAAGCTTGAGCAGGGACTAGTAACCGCCTTAGACTCGAGACGAAAAGATCCCAAGGAGTATGCGGACATGACTGAAATTCTAGAGAAGTAAGTTAAATCAATCATTATCGCACCATATCAACAACTTTTTGTTCATTTCCTGATAACAAGTAATTGTTTTCTTTGTCTGGCAGGGTTTGAAAAAAATTCACCTCAAAAACTCCGGGACTGCCGAAGAAGCTGCAATTTAGACACCCGAAACTAAGTACTATAGTAGCATGTTCCACGCATCTCCTAGTGATTCAATCGCTAGTTTCATCAATACCATTTAGCATGCTTGCTAATTATCAGTTTGATTGACCTCCACTACAGGAATCAGACAGTTTGCCGTCAGGCAAGTACAGACGGCAAAGGCTGAAATACAGACGGCAAAGATTTTGCCGTCACCTGGCTGACGGCAAAGTGTGACGGCAAAGGCAAAGTCGGCAAAGAGTACTTTGCCGTCAGCCAAACTCCGACTTTGCCGTCAGCCAAAAGAGTAACAGACGGCAAAACCGTGTCTTTGCTGTCAGCCAATATGTGCTCTTTGCCGTCAACCGGACTAATGTACAGACGACAAAGAAAAATTTTATGTATATAAAAAGGAAAATTGCTTAACATACAACACGGACTACAAGATCTGTGAACGGTACACTGTGCACGCATCAGCTAACAAAAAAACTTATTGCCCCACGACTGAGCAGAGCATCTCGCCCAACACCGGCAGTCGACCAAATCGAACCGAGGCCAACCTCGCCGAAGCAGAGCTGCTCGCCGCCCGTGCCAAGAGGGGCGCATCACGCGTACTCATCGTCGACGGTCGGTCGTTCCCTGCTGTTTGTTTGGCGGCTGTGCCTGAGGGAGGAGCTGCCGAAGAGAGTGGGGGCGTAGCTTCACGCGGCGCTGTCGACTTGAAGGAGCTTCACGCGGCGACGACGGCAGAGCTGCACGCGGGCGAGGGCAGCTCGGGGACGGGCGGACGGGTCGGCGCGGCGCCGGACGAACGGCGAGGAGTGCGGAGTCCGGCCTTCAGGTGAAGTCGCAGCTTCGGGACGGACGGACGGGACGGGCGCGGGCGCCGATTTAACGGCGAGGAACGCGGAGTCCGCAGCTTCAGGGCGGCGACGAGCGGCAGGCGGACTCGCCAGCAGCGCTGCGGTGTCGCGGGGCGCCGGACGGGCGTGGCAGGCGAAGCGCTGGCACTGGGTCGCCCGGCGCGTGGCACCTTGACCAGCGCGGCTGCTGCTTGAGGGCGCCGGACGGGCCGGGGGCGAAGCGGCGAGCGGCAGCTCGGGCACTGGCTGGCGGCGGTCTGCTGCTCGGGGGCAGGAGAGAGGAGGGTGCTGCCCGCCGGTGTGCTTCTGCTCAGGAGAAGGAGAGAGATGAGGGAGTTCGGGGGAGAAGGAGAGAAGACATGCGCGTGGGGGTGAGGGCCGGTCGTGGGGGCACGTGCGTGGAGTGTTTGTGGGTAGGTGGGGCCGTGCATGTGTCTGGCGGTCGCAGTTGGTGGGATGTGCGTTTTAGATCTTGCCACGTTAGCGATCCGCGTGATCGATGCGCGTGGTGTGTTTTCTCTTTGCCGTCTCCCAAATAAAATACAGACGGCAAATGGCTCACTTTGCCGTGTGCCAAAACATTGCCGTTTATATAATTTTTGGCAGACGACAAAGTGAGCTCTTTGTCGTCTATATTTTTTGACAGATGGAAAAGTCTATTTTGCCGTCAGTAAATTTTTGGCAGACGACAAAGTGAGCTCTTTGCCGTCTATATTTTTTTATAGACGGCAAAGTCTATTTTGCCGTCAGTAAATTTTTAGCAGACGACAAAGTGAGATGTTTGCCGTCTGTATTTCTTTGCCGTCTGCAGTTGACGACAAAATTGGTCTTTGCAGTCAGCCCGACCAAAAACTGACGGCAAAGACAACCACAGATGGAAAATTAGCTGATTCCTGTAGTGCTTTATTTCTTGTAAAGTGGTTGTGGCAGGAACAAGGAAATAATTACTGTGGATACTACATTTGCGAGTCCATCCGCCACATGACCTGTGAGCGGGGCTACTCTGACAAACAATATGAAGTGCGTAAATAATAATATTCACAATTTTATTTTATTACCATCATTTGTGTTCAGTTTCATTTATTCGTATATATGTATTGACCCCCTTCTTCAAATTAGATATTTCGGATGCGGGATGAACTCCTACCACCAGATCGTATGCGAGGAATTCAAGAGGAATTGGCGGCATTATTTCTTGACCACGTGATCGCAAAAATGGAGAATACCATGGGACCCTAATCAGCTCGTTTTTAATTAGGAGATTATATTGTAAGATATACTTATATTGTATATATGTAGCCAGTACGTAGCGTCAGATAGATATACGAGGACTTGTTCGATCAATCTTTCAGAAAAGGAGAGGTGGTCGATATCACTTCTCTCTGTATGCATATGTTCATGACGATCTTCTATTTCCTTCATTTGCTTACTAGCTAGCGTGTCTAGTCCTCTCTATACGTATAGTACGTAGAGGCGACCAAGCACGGAGATAAGAGAGGACACTTATCTCTATTAATTAGCTAGCTAACACAATATATGAAACACGTAAATTAACCCCCTAAACCTGGGCTCGCCAACTGGTCCCGCCCAGCCAACTGGAATCAAAGGGCCTCCTGCCTGGGCTCGCCGCACCGGCCACGTGGAGGTCCATCTGTCCGGTTTATGTAAGAACCGGGACTAAAGGTCTAGGACATTAGTACCGACACTTTAGTCCCGGTTTTAAAACCGGGATAAATGACCCTTACGAACCGGGACAATAGGTTCCTTTTCTACTAGTGCATTTTGTATGCACAATACGACGGCTTTTTTAATCGGCAGTTCGCATCTATACGTATGCACTGTTTCGAACAGTGGGACAACATCAGGACAGACGTTATCCATCCGCTGGGCTGATCGCCACTTCCGTCAGTGCATCGCTAGCTGAGCCGTGGCAATGCTGGTCCGTGGAACAGGAAAAGTGTGTTCCATTTCCTGGGATCGGACATGCGCGAGGAATCGCTGGTCGGCGACATGTGCGATAGAGCAGAGGGGTGAAACCGTGAAAGGGGAGGCCGCCTGAGGATGACGACGCAATGGAAGGGGATGGAGTTTCTATTACAGCCTATCAAATGGTAAAATCTCACCCCTTTCGTTCCTCATCCTATCTCAATCTTCACCAGAATATCGGCGATTAAAAGTCTAGATCTGAATATATTTTCATTGATTGAAGAGGTGGGTGACACGGAATACCTGAGAGAACCGTAAGGACACATGGCGTCGGCAAGCGATGTTGAGCAGGCGCCAGCCGCAGCCAGGAGTGCGGAGGCGCAGATCTGTGAGGAAGTGGGTGCAAGGACCAGAGTCCGTTTGTACTGAATTTAAGCAAGAACTAGCAGAATTCAGACAAGAATTTGGGCGAATTTAGCTAGGGTTTTCATTGCAAGAGGAAGGGAAAGTGGTAGCACGCCACCGGCGGCTAGGGTTCACACCCAATAATTCTATTACATGCCTCCAAATGGAAGAGATGGCTGGCTTTTATAGCCATTACAGAGCTAGAAAGCAAAAAGCAGAGAGTTAAAGGCACATGGCGTTGTCGGGCGATGAATAGCTTTTCCAGCGCCATCTCAGCCGTCAGATGGACGATCGACGAAGGAGAGCGATCCAGACCCGCGAACCGTTATCTTTGCTTGGTGACCCACCGATGAACGATGAACGGCTGTAGACTGAACTGGCACGCAGAAACAGGGGATATTCAGAGTTTGGGCCTGACAATACCCCCCCCGATTGAGCTGGAGCTTGTCCTCAAGCTCTAAACGCAGGAAAAACTTTCTGTATGAAAGCTGAATCCTCCCAAGTAGCTTCTTCTGGAGGTAGATTTGCCCACTTCACCAACCATCTGACCACTGTAATGCTTATACTGCCCTGCTTCCTAGGAATGAGCTTTCTTTCCAACACAGCCTCAGGTTCCATTCGTATTATACCATCAGGACCAACCAGGGGAGGATTGGAGGAGGGCACCACTTTGGGACCAATATGTCTCTTCAGCTGGCTCACATGGAATGTGTCATGCAACTGACAATCTTCAGGCAAAAGCAGTTTGTATGCATGGTTTCCAACCTTGGTCAGAATTTTGAAAGGTCCATAAAACTTGGAATGCAATTTGATGTGCCTGTGTAAGCCGAGAGAAGTGTGTCTGTGAGGTTGCAGCTTAAGATAGACCATTTCTCCCACATTTAACTCCCTTTCCTTTCTGTTTCTATCAGCAAAGAACTTCATTCTAGCCTATGCTTTCAAGAGGTTTTGCTTGATCACTTCCACTGCTAGCTCTCTGTTCTGCAGTAGATTCTCATTATCCTCACAAATAGTGTCAGGTAGAGCAGACTCAGCTACCATTGGGGGAGGAAAACCATACAGGGCTTGGAAGGGGGTCATTTTCAAAGATGTATGGAAAGAAGTATTATACCACCACTCAGCTAATGACAGCCACCCATGCCACTTCCTTGGTTGCTGGAAGCACATACATCTTAGGTATTTCTCCAGGCATTGGTTGACCCTCTCTGTTTGCCCATCTGTTTGTGGATGGTAGCTGGTACTCATGTGTAGCTTGATGTTGAGTGACTTGAACAACCTCTGCCATAGATTGCTGGTGAAAATTCTATCTCTGTCAGTCACAATCACCAAGGGCATGCCATGCAACTTAAATACATTGTCAGAGAATGCTCTTGCTACAGATTGCACTGTGATGGGGTGCTTCATAGCAATGAAGTGAGAGTATTTAGTGAACCTGTCAACTACCACTAAAATTAAGTTTTTGTTCTCTGAAGTAGGCAAGCCCTCAACAAAGTCCATGCTGATATGAGCCCATGCAAAATCAGGTACAGGAAGGGGTTCCAACAGACCAGGATAAGGTGTATGTTCAGCCTTGTTCAACTGACACACAGGCAGTTTTTCACAAATGTGATCACATCCTGCTTCATGCCTTGCCAATGGAATACCAATTTAACTCTGTGGTAGGTGGCTCTTTCACCAGAATGTCCTCCTAGCTCAGATGCATGAAAAGTTGCTAGAATTTCCTGCCTCAAAGTAGTGGTCTTGCCTACTACAACTTTGTTGTTAAACCACAGTATGCCATTCTTAAAGGAATAATCACTACTATTGTTTTTATCCACAGAGCATGCAGCAATTAATTCCTTGACCTTGTCATCATTCTTGTAACTGTTAACTACCTCTTTAACCCAGGTAGGAGATGCAGCTGTAGTAAACAGGGCAGAAACTGCATGCTTAACTCTGGATAATGCATCAGCAGCTTTATTCTCTTTTCCTTTCTTATATTCAATAGTGAAGTTGTAGCCTAGCAACTTCAATAACAACTTGTGCTGAATACCCTCAGTGATTTTCTGCTCTTGGATGTACTTCAAACTCTCTTGATCTGTTCTTATAATGAGGGAAGTTGCAGAAAAGTAATGTCTCCATTTCTTAATAGCTTCAATGATAGCCAGGGCTTCTTTATCATAGGTACTTAATGCAGCAGCTTTAGGGCCTATGCTTTTGCTGAAATAAGCCAGTGGTCTGCCCTCTTGCATCAAAACAGCTCCTAAACCATATCTAGAAGCATCAGCCTCTAAAACAAATGGTTTCTTGAAGTCTGGCAGGGCTAAGACAGGAGTGTGAGTGAGTTTATGTTTTAATGTTTCAAAGGCATTTTGCTGATCCTGTGTCCTCGCAAAGGCATCTTTCTTCAAGCAATCAAAGAGAGGCCTGCAAATTATCCCATAGCCCTGGATAAATCTCCTATAATATCCACTTAATCCAAGGAAACTTCTCAGTTCTGTTACTGTAGTGGGGACAGGCCATGCTTTAATAGCTTCAATCTTTGCAGGATCCGTAGAAACTCCCTCAGCATTAATGACATGGCCCAGATATTCAATTTATGTCTGACCAAAAGAGCATTTTTCCAGCTTAGCATACAACTTGTTTGCTTGCAGTATGTCAAATACTTGCTTAAGGTGCTTTATGTGTTCTTCCATGGAAAAACTGAATACCAGGATATCATCAAAGAACACTACCACAAACTTAAGGAGACCAAACAAGAGATTCATCAAAGCCTGAAAGGAAGGAGGTCCATTAGTAAGTCCAAAGGACATTACCAAATACTCAAACAGGCCCATGTGAGTTGCAAATGCAGTTTTTGGAATATCCTCCTCAGCCATTCTGATCTGGTGATATCCATTTCTTAGATCAATCTTGGAAAACACTTTTGCCCCTTTTAGCTGATCCAACAGATCCTCAATGACAGGAATTGGGTACTTGTTCTTTATGGTAATAGCATTTAGTTTCCTGTAATCAGTACAGAGCCTCCATGAGCCATCCTTTTTCTTGACCAACAATACAGGAGAAGAAAAGGGACTAGTGCTGGGTCTGATAATTCCATTTTGGAGTAGCTCTAGGATGATTTTCTCAAGAATTTCTTATTGATGCTGAGGAATTCTATATGGCCTTTGGTTTACTATTTTTTCTCCCTCCACCAGAGGAATCCTGTGGTCACAAGGCCTACTAGGTGGAAGTTTAGTAGGTTCCTGAAACAGCTGCTCATATTGGTCTAGTAAGGATTTCAATGTAGCAGGTACTTCTTGAGCAACTGCTACCATGTGGGGGCCTGCAGTAGTGAACAAGAAAAAACCACACACTGCTTGCTCTACTAGTTTCTCTGTGTTGTCACTATTCTCATTGACAGGAATGGGAGGCACTGTTTCATCCACAAATGTTATAAACTGGCCTGCAAGATTGGATATCTTCATTTCCATCTTGACAAAATCCATTTGAAAGGGGCTATATTTCCTCAACCAATCAACTCCTAATATAATGTCATATCCCTTTAGTTTCACACTCTGAAACTGTCAGTGAAGGCATGGCCCTGTATTTCATACTGACAGTTCTTGGCTTGAAATTCACTCCAGAGAATGCCTCCACTAGCAACCACCACTTTAGTTTTTGGAGTGGGACTGGGAGTGACATTCAGTTTGCTAGCCATTTGAGGAGATATGAATGTAGTAGTACTTCCACTATCTACTAGTGCTGTAGCCAGAGTACTTCCCTGTTTCACTGTTAATATGAAAGTATTTTTAGCAGCTCCAATTCCCATGGCTGCATGCATGGATACCTTCAATACCGTTTCATGTGCTAACTGCTCTAGACTCTCCAGCTCAGTGTCATCGATCATCCAACAATCATAGTCTGCCACATAAATTGTTTCAGGATTTGCTTCTTCCTGGGCCTGTAGAGCTTGAACTTGTGCTCTCTGACTCATTTTGCACACCTGCCTGTGACCAGGCACCCAAGGCTCTCTACACTTATAACACACTTGATTTTGCTTAGCCTGCTGTATTATCACATTTCTGTTGGGAACTGTATTCGCAACCAGTGCTTTAGGCTGTTCAAACATGACCTGCCTTTTTGGTTGAGGCACATACTGCTTACTTTGCACTGATTGAGGCAGAGGCTGGGATTTCTCCATCCTTCTAGCATACCACACAGCAGTTTGTAGATCCTTTGGTTTGAAACATTCCACTAAGCTTCTGATATATGGATTGAGGCCTGACACAAAACTGGAGACATAATAATCATCAGGTATAGCAGGGTTTTCTCTCCTCATTCCATTGACTAGTTGCTCAAATTGTTCCACATAAGCAGCCACTGTTGTTGCTTGATTTGCAGCATGAAAGTTACTGACCACATCACAAGCTGATTCGACAGAGAACCTATCAGATAGGTAAGAACAGAATTTATGCCATGGCACATTGGAGGGTGCATATCCAGTACCCCTCCACCACTGAATGGCAGGGCCTTTAGGATATGAAATAGCCAGCTCTGTTCTGTGCTCAATTGGAGTTCTTGCTGCAGCAAAATATTGCTCCAAATTCTGTATCCATGACTCCGGGTCTTGCCCATCAAACTCAGAAATGTTCAGCTTAGCAGGTTTGACAGTAAGAACATTCCTTCTTCTATAATAATTCTCAGCCCCTTCATCTTCTTGCATCTCCTCTGGCTGAACTACATCTCTCTGCGTTGTCCGAAACTGTTCTTTTTCCTTGTTTTGCCCATAGTGTGGGTGTCTGTAGGGAATTTTGGGAGTTCCATCCAAGTTCAGTTCCTTACCTGTCTGATCACGCAGAACAGCTGTTCCAATTGGCAAAGGTGCTGCTTTTTCAGGCATTGCCACCGAAGGAGGAGTAGGTGCTTGTAGCTGTTTGGGTCGACCAGGCGCCACTCGTGGTGAGTTGATCTGGTTGTCCTTCACTTGTACACTGCCATGTCCTTCTTCACCATCTTCTTTAGCTGGTTTCGAATCTAGCAGTAAGCGCCTGAAATTGTCCTGGATCTTATCAAAGTTAACTGTCGCTTGAAATTGCAGGAACTCCTTGTGATCCTCCTCTCGGTCCCGCTGCAGTGTCTTAATGTCCAACTCAAGGAATTCAAGCTGCAATTCCGTCGGTCACTGAATCACCATGGCCCGTCATGATTTCGCCGTCTGCGATCACCACCATAGAGGGTTGGGAGGGTGGGATTGCTTGTCACCGCCGCCGACGCCGTCGCCTGCGCCTGCCTCCGATGGTACACGGTCAGAACACAAGAGCTGGGATTTTACCACCAGAGAAGTGCTCTCAGGCAACCAGACTGTCTCTCTGGCTGTACCCGAACACTGCCACTCCGGCCGCCGCCAACTGCCTCCGCCGCCAGATCGGAGCTAGAAGAGGGATTTTACAGCCGAAGCCAACCCCTACCGCGCTCCAATCAACCTCGCCGCCGAGGAGGGACTGGCCTCTGATACCAATTGTCAGGACCAGAGTCCGTTTGTACTGAATTTAGGCAAGAACTAGCAGAATTCAGACAAGAATTTGGGCGAATTTAGCTAGGGTTTTCATTGCAAGAGGAAGGGAAAGTGGTAGCATGCCACCGGCGGCTAGGGTTCACACCCAATAATTCTATTACATGCCTCCAAATGGAAGAGATGGCTGGCTTTTATAGCCATTACAGAGCTAGAAAGCAAAAAGCAGAGAGTTAAAGGCACATGGCGTTGTCGGGCGATGAATAGCTTTTCCAGCGCCATCTCAGCCGTCAGATGGACGATCGACGAAGGAGAGCGATCCAGACCCGCGAACCGTTATCTTTGCTTGGTGACCCTCCGATGAACGATGAACGGCTGTAGACTGAACTGGCACGCAGAAACAGGGGATATTCAGAGTTTGGGCCTGACAGGAGAGGGGTTGATCGTCACTTCCGTCAGTGCGTCGCTAGCTGAGCCGTGGCAATGCTGGTCCGTGGAACAGGAAAAGTGTGTTCCATTTCCTGGGATCGGACATGCGCGAGGAATCGCTGGTCGGCGACATGTGCGATAGAGCAGAGGGGTGAAACCGTGAAAGGGGAGGCCGCCTGAGGATGACGACGCAATGGAAGGGGATGGAGTTTCTATTACAGCCTATCAAATGGTAAAATCTCACCCCTTTCGTTCCTCATCCTATCTCAATCTTCACCAGAATATCGGCGATTAAAAGTCTAGATCTGAATATATTTTCATTGATTGAAGAGGTGGGCGACACGGAATACCTGAGAGAACCGTAAGGACACATGGCGTCGGCAAGCGATGTTGAGCAGGCGCCAGCCGCAGCCAGGAGTGCGGAGGCGCAGATCTGTGAGGAAGTGGGCCGTGTGGATGGCCGACGGGAAAACTCGTCGCAGGGGTCGGAGCTGTGGATGGGCTAGGTGAACCCACAAGCTGTGGGCTAACAGGTTAGTTCGATGCAGACTAAGATTAACAGAGCTGTAAGCAACGTAGCTTGTTATTGGGATAGACTGCATGGTAAGGATAACCTTAAATAATGCATTGGACTAATGAGCTTTGCAAATCCACCCTGCATAGGTTATAATAAGACCCGGAAGCAGTGACTAGGCAATTGTGTTGTTAATTTGGTTTAACAGCTTCAGAGGGCACTGGGAATGAATTTTGCATTGTACGAAAATTACTGCTACTGTGAGACAAGAATTTAGTAAATTAATAACACAAGTTCAGTAATTTGACAACACCAGAAATTCCCACCGGTTCTACTTTTAGCACTTTGATAGCAAAGAATTAGGAACTATGCATTATCTTGTTGATCGGCAGCTAAAAATAAAATAGTCAGTACAGATCCATGTGTCCACGATAGACGTTGGTTCACTATAACCGGATCTGCAAAAGTATTTTCATAAGAAAAATACTGCTACCATGAGACAGTTAATTATTACTTGGATCACACAGGTTCAGTACTTTGGATTGTCTCACTGTTCTATTTTAGCACTTAGATAACACAGGAGTAGGAAATATGCAGTATCCTGTTGGTCAACAGCTAAAAATAGGCTGATCCATGTGTTTACAACAAATGCCATTTCATTATATGTGGGTTTGCAAAAGCATGTACGTAAATAAGAATGTGTGCCCTGTGCGATGGCGGAAACGTCTTACCCTATCCCGGGCGACGTGCTACGTGTTATATAGCAGGGGCGCAATAACCCTGAGGCGCATACATGAGTTGGTTACATGAGGAGATAAGGGAGAATCGGCAAAAGACTTGGGAAGAAAGAAAAGCAAGAGATAGACTTGGTTACAACTGAATATCTAGCTAAACTACTTCCTCTGAAGATCCTCTTCTGTAACATATGCGCACCAGTACCGTATGTGTTTAACACCCCCCTTAATCACAACTTCATCAAGTTGAGATTATGCCTAAAATTTTCAAAGCTTCTCACAGGCAAGGCCTTTGTAAATCCATCTGCAAGCTGATCTTTGGAGTGGATAAAACGAATATCAAGTTGTTTTTGAGCAACCCTCTCGCGAACAAAGTGAAAATCTATTTCAATATGCTTTGTCCTTGCATGAAAAACTGGATTGGCAGATAGATAGGTTGCACCAAGGTTATCACACCACAGACATGGAGCTGGTGTGTTCTTTATGCCTAGTTCTTTCAGCATGGACTGAACCCATATAATCTCAGCTGTAGCATTTGCCAGTGCTTTATACTCTGCCTCTGTACTGGATCTAGAAACAGTGGCCTGTTTTCGAGCACACCATGATATTAAATTTGGTCCAAAAAAGATTGCAAAACCTCCAGTGGAGCGTCTGTCATCCAGACACCCTGCCCAATCTGAGTCAGAAAAAGCACTAACAAGATTTGAAGATGACCTGCTGAAATCCAGACCAATGTTCATAGTTCCTTTGACATATCTCACTATGCGTTTTGCAGCGATAAGGTGGACATTAGTAGGTGCATGGAGAAATTGGCACACTTTGTTAATAGCAAAGGATATATCAGTCCGGTCAAAGTAAGATATCAAGTGCCCCTACCAAAGCTTCAGATTTTGTGCTATCTTGAACTCAAGAGATTACCTACGTGAGAGACAGCTTTTCTGAGCTAGATAATGGAGTAGGTGTAGGCTTGCAACCCTGCAACCCAGCCCTTTTTACCAAATCAGCTGCATACTTTTCCTGAGAGAGATGAAGGCCACTTGCATGTTTCTTCACCTCAATTCCAAGAAAATAGTGCAAGTCACCAAGGTCCTTTAGAGCAAAATCTGCACTCAAATCTTTCAACAGTCCTGTGATTGCTTCATTTGATGAGCTTGTCACAATGATATCATCAACATATATCAAAACAAAGATGCATGTGTTGGACTTGTTGTAAATAAACAAAGAAGTGTCAGATTTGGATGGAATAAAACCAAGTGCTTGCATTTTGTGACAGAGACGAGAGTACCATGCCCTTGGTGCTTGCTTCAATCCATAGAGTGCCTTGTCTAGTTTACACACATAAGAGGGGGAATTTTTGCTTTCAAACCCAGGAGGTTGCTTCATGTACACTTCCTCTTCCAGAACACCGTGAAGAAACGCGTTCTGAACATCTAACTGTCTTAGACTCCAGCCCCTAGAAACAGCAATAGACAAAACAAGACGGATGGTTGCAGCTTTAACAACTAGACTAAAAGTATCCTCATAGTCAATACCATACCGTTGTTTAAACCCTTTTGCAATGAGTCTAGCTTTGTAACGATCAATAGTTCCATCGGATTTTCTCTTGATCCTGAATACCCACTTGCAATCAATTAAATTTTACCTTCTTTGTGGAGGAACTAAGTGCCATGTCTTATTTTTCTTCAAAGCTATGTATTCTTCATTCATCGCTTTCTTCCATTTTTCATCACCAAGTGCCTCTTCTAGAGTCTGAGGTTCACCTGGTTCACCTGTAGAACAAACCATGCCATATTTTGTTATACGTTTGTAATTAACAGGTTGTATTACTCCCTTTTGTAGTCGTGTGCGCCGAGGCGAGGAGCTCAGATTTTCAGCCACAGATGATCCTGCAGCTTGAACAGGAGTTTCCGTAGCCGATCCCGAGGAGAATCCACGTACAGCAGCAGCAGTTGCCGCCCCACCTGGATTTTCTGTGGCAAGTGGCGGCGGCTCCCCATGTGCAGAGGCCGCAGAAGATCCCGCCGCAGCGGCGGCTCATCATTGCCGCGTGATGGCGGATCAGCCTCGGGTCCAGCGCCGGTCGGATGCATGCGCGGATCAGCGCTGGATCCCGCGCCAGGTTCTGGCCCCGCACCGGTCGGGCGAACCAGATGGCGCCGCTTGTAGCACATCGGGTGGCCGGTAAAGCGTGCGCCGCCCGCGCTAATCGCAGGCTGACAAGTGGCGGACGATGGTTGGTGCGGAGGTGACGACGCGCCGCACCCCGTGGGACGCGAGGTTCGAGGCGGGCGTGCGCGCTGCTGGCGCCCCTGACGCATCTGCCGCCACTGATCCCGAGGCGGATCTGATGCGCAGGTGAGCGGATCCCGAGGGGGATTTGTCCCCAAATTCCAGGCACATATGATATGGCGCTGATGGAAGGTTTTTTTCACCATTTTCTTCCCTGATTTCGCCATTTTCCTCGCTGTTTTCTCCTGCAACACCACAAGACTCATGCACATCATTAGTAGTAAGAGGGTTAGTCAGTAGTTGATCATCACTGTCGTTTCCCCCTTGATCAACACCGGAGAGATGAGTAGGCAAAAGAAGGATCTCTTGACGAAGAAGAGCACCGGCATTGGGATGAAGACTGGCAAAAGGAAATTTGGTTTCATCAAAGATGACATCACGTGGGATATACACACGACCAGTGGCAACGTCGAGGCACTTGACACCTTTATGTTGGGTGCTATAGCCTAGGAAGACACATTGTTTTGAGCGGAACATGAGCTTTCTAGTGTTATATGGGCGAAGATTGGGCCAACAGGCACACCCAAACACACGAAGAGACTTGTAGTCGGGTTTAACATGAAAGAGTCGTTCTAGTGGTGTTTCATTGTTAATAACACGACTAGGAAGCATGTTGATGATATGAACTGCTGTGAGGAAAGCCTCATCCCAGAACTTGAGAGGCATAGATGCACCAGCTAGGAGGGCTAGGCCAACCTCAACTATGTGTCGGTGCTATGCTCAGCAGAGCCATTTTGTTGATGGCGTGAGGGCATGACACATGATTTGATATGCCAAGGTTTTGGAAGAAGGAATTTAGTTTTCATATTCCCTCCCGGTCTGACTGGACAGCAATGATTTTACTATCAAATTTTCGTTCAACGAGAGCTTGGAAGTTTTGAAAGACTTGAAAAACATCGGATCTTTTCTTAAGAAGATAAATCCAGGAAAATTTGCTATAGTCATCTATGAAGCTGACATAATAAGTGTGTCTACCAACTGAACTAGGAGCAGGGCCCCAAACATCAGAGAAGATTAATTGCAAGGGTTTGGTAGAAACACTAGTAGATATGGGATAAGGCAATTGATGACTTTTTGCACGTTGACAAAAATCACAAATAGTTTCAAGATCACGCTCACCAACAAACGGGAGCTTATTTTTCCTAAGCAGTTTTTCAACTAAAGAGAAAGCAGCATGTCCTAATCTATCGTGCCACCTTGCTGATGAGAGTTTGGCGGCACCATAGGCTTGTTTATTTGATCTCCTACGCTCCGGAAGCAATGGGTAGAGCCCTCGAACGCATCTACCTCGATAGAGCACTTTCTTCGTTGCCTGATCCTTGATCAAGAAAAAATAAGGATGAAACTCAAGGAAGACATTATTGTCAATGGCAATTCTATGAACGAAAGGAGATTCTTGTCGGCACTAGGAACTAGCAAAATTTTCTTTAGATGAAGTTTCTGACGAGGGTACTAAACAATGAATGACCAACATGACTAATCCTCATACCTTCGCCGTTGGCAGTGTAGATGTGATCTTTGCCCCGGTATTTTTCCTTCATTGTGACCTTCTCGAGCTCGTTGGTGATGTGGTTGGTAGCCCCGCTATCAACGTACCAATTGGTGTCGATACCGTAGGAGCCATCCGCAGCCGCAGCAACTTTTTCCTCATCTTGGGAGGAGTCCTCATCTTCAACGTAGTGGTACCAGCAGTCCTTTGCTGTGTGCCCGAGCTTGCCACAGATCTGGCAGCGGGGCACATCAGACGGACGGTGGAGGCACGCCTTGTGGCGAGCTTGGAGTTGATGGAGCGGCCGTTGCGGGAGTTGGAGGAGCCGCCAGTGTTGCCGTTTCCTCCTGACCGCCCCTTGTGGCGGGGAGATCCACGCGAGCGAGAGCCGCCACCACGGCCGCGAGACGCGACATTTGCCGAAGACTTGAAGCCGCCGGAGGAGCCGCTGAATTGTGCCATGCGCTGATCAAAGTTACTCATCATGGCGAAGAGCTCGTCGAGGGTGACGGGTGTGACGCGGGCGTCGAGTGCAGAGACAAGCGGCTGGTAGTCGACGTCGAGGCCATGGAGGATGTACGAGATCAACTCGTCGTCCTGGATTGGTTTTCCGGCGGCGGCGAGTTCATCGGCGAGGCCGCGCAGGGAGGCGAAGTAGGAGGCGACCGATTGGTTGCCCTTCTGCGCGTTGATGGCGCAGTCTGATGTTTTTGACGGTGAGGGACTGCGACGAGAACATGCCCGCCACGGCCACCCATAGTTCACGCGCCGTGGTGATCGCGGTGACCGCGACCAGCACCTCCTTGGACAGAGTACTCAGCAGATAGCCAAGCACTTGTTGATCCTCCTGGACCCAGATTGGGTGGAGAGGGTTGGGCACAGAGGACTCCTTGCCATCTTTGTCCTTGGTGACGTGGAGTCGGGCCAGCTCCGGCGTGGTGCCGTCGACATAGCCGAAGACACCGGCGCCCAGGTGGGGTGTGACTGCGTGCGCCACAAAGACGTAGTTCGTGCGGTTGAGCTTCTCGGTGACCTGGCCATTGAGGCTAGGCTGAGCGACGCCGGAGGATGAAGACATAGCTATGCACTAGATGCAATTGGGAGGCTAGATTGGAAGAGGAAGGCTCTGATTACCATGTGCGATGGCGGAAACGTCTTACCCTATCCCGGGCGACGTGCTACGTGTTATATAGCAGGGGCGCAATAACCCTGAGGCGCATACATGAGTTGGTTACATGAGGAGATAAGGGAGAATCGGCATAAGACTTGGGAAGAAAGAAAAGCAAGAGATAGACTTGGTTACAACTGAATATCTAGCTAAACTACTTCCTCTGAAGATCCTCTTCTGTAACATATGCGCACCAGTACCGTATGTGTTTAACATGCCCAAGTCACATTATTTGTAGACATGTTGTCCAGAAGTAAAATGAATTTCTAATGTGCCTTTTTGCTAATGAACCTGCTCTTTCAATCCGTCTTACCAATTGTGTGATTATTGAGCTGGGCATGCTATGACACCATACCCATCGAGGGTGTCAGCTCTTGAGAAAGCAGTAAGTGACAGCTAGAAAAAGCAATAAGTGACAGATAACCCATTGAAGAGTGTCGTCGCACCTACCCTAGGAATAAGTTTCGGTTCTTTGGGTGAGGCACGATTTCTAGAACCTTTATTCTTGGGAGAAAGTGTCTGGTAACAGATATGGGAAGAGCAGGTTTAATGTTGAAAGTACGACGTGTATGCAGGACATAGTTTGTGGATGAGCGGTTAGTAATGACGAGCAAGATCGCCGAATGTTATTCAATGTATTATTTTTGTGAAGTGCAACATCAGAGTTATGTTTTAATTCTGTCTTGTTGATTTGGACAGGGGAAGAGGGGGTGGAGAACACGACATCATCATGTCGATGTGAATGTCCTGAGAAGCACATCCATTTTTTGTCGATGGCAATTTGTGGTACAGTGAGAAGCACAGTGAGAAGCACAGCCATTTTTTGTCGCCCAACAGCAGGGAGATAATGCATTGCCATGTCACAAGCACATTGATGTTTTATAGTGACCTCATCAAGCAGTTCAGATAGGATAATGTCAATCTGGGAAAGTATATAGCATCATCAGAAGCTTCCTTAGATCGATGGATAAGGTCCCTTTTACCAAGCGCTCACGGCGGAATTTGTATGGTAAGTTCACCAAAGAACAAGCAGATGATGATGTAAGGGAAACAATGGAGGTATTTGTTGAATTAGGCTTGAAGGATCCACATCTCATGCACAGGGTGCAAGCTGACACCGAAGAGAAAATTAAGAGTTGAATGGTAGCAGCCATTTGCATACACTTTCTTTGGGGATGTTTTGACCTTCGACATAACTTACCATATTAACCTGTATGACATGCCTTTCGAGCTGTTTGTTGGTGTGGTTGCAGAGTGTGATATTGGCTGGGGTACTTGTCCGTGATGAGACTGCAGAGTTTTGAGTGGATGTTCTCAGAATTCTTACGGTTGATGGGAGGGGTGGTGCCGAAGACAACTCTAGCAGGTAGTTGCATTGCTTTTGGTTCCAATGTCTGTTTTGTATTGCAGTTATTTGGTCTACCCGTATTTTTTATAAAACTTTTGTTCTCCATTTCTCTGACCAGAACCGAGCCATGGAGGTTGCGATTCATAACTACTGGTCATGGGTGACTGGCGGGAAACACCGTCTTGAGTTATTATGATCAAATGCAGAGTCCGATGGTGCAAAACTATACATAGTGCATTGTGCGCGAGCGTGGAGAAGTTGACGTGAAGCTTCAAACACTCGTTCAGGGCATCCCTCTTGGTTTTCGAGACATTTTTTTTTGTGCAAAAAGATCTGGACGTATTGTGTCAACATGGATCTGTTGGTGAATTGCATACCAGAGCATAATTGAAATCAGGAGAAACCAAAACCTTGGTGAGCGGCAACTTAAGCTTTTCTCCATGGTAATGCCGTGCTATGTGGAGTACGCATGCGCCGTTCTCCTCCCTGCATTAATGGTGCAGCATTAGAAAGCACCCAGTTAAACAGAGAAAATACCTGACAGTGGTGAGGCAGTTTACTCAGAAATTATGGTGTCACTGAGAGCTGGGAACTTGAGGCCCCGATCCTTGCTTGCCGCCCGCACGGCATAGAATTCAAACAGACATGGAATAAAGTATCGTGAAGCTTTCATGCAGCGGCTTGGTCGTGTTTGATGGATGCAGGATGTCCAGAAACTCTGGTTTGTAGTCCAAAATGATGATTGATTTAGTCGGCATATCCAACATTATGATCATCCAGCCCTCTGGTCGGGTTACAGGGGTGTGTAGCTGCGGTAAGTAAGTCGAATTATTGTCTGGGACTCTGGGGCGAAAGTGCAATTAGTAGAGGAAAACTTACAATCAGGCATGAGGCCGTGAGGACGGCGAGCCGTAGGCGTGCCAGATCTGGAGGTATTGCCCCTCTCCCTTCCATGCATCCCTTCCCAGTCCCCGGTTCGGTTTGGATCTTGCCGGATCCACCTCCGGTGTGTTCTGATGGAGCAGATCGGTGTCCGGGGAAAACCTTGGCTGCCTTAGGCTGACCGGGCGGCGGACGCCGATTTTGGCGCCGCTTTCCTCCTTGGGGCGTTGTTGAGGCACCATCTCTCCTCTCCAACCCATGTCGGGTGAAAGCCCAAGATCCGATCGCGGATCGGGCGTCGGCGGCGCCAGTGCACCGTAACCTTCCGGAGGCGACGCCAAGGACATTGGGATCGGATGGAAGGGTCTGCGGTGAGGGTGGGGTGTGCTGCCTCCTTCGGTGGAGCGGTGTTTAGTTCTACATATTCTTGGCGGCGGCTCTTGGCGGCATGGAGCAGCGGAGGCTTGGCGTCGGATGTGTGGTGACGGACACGCAGGAGGTCGACACTGTCTGGCGTCGTGGTGGCGTCGGCGGCGGCGAGACCGGCAAGGCCGTTATAACAAGACAGCTCGAAGATGGATATGTGGTAGGTGGTTGTGGTGGCCTCATACCGCGGGCGGCCTGGTTGAGGAGCACGCCGGATGGTAGGTGCCCATACCCGCGGCGTCGAGTTGGGACCTCGGTCTTAGATGTTAGGTTCGGCTGCGAGGTCTGTTTTGTATTAGGCCCAGACCATCAGCGCCCCTTCATCAGTTAGATAGGAGTAGCGACAGAGGTTGCGAAGATGGTGGCTTTGGTCTTACTGTTGTACGACATTGTAAGATTTGTGCTAATTATTAATAAAGTGGCCGTATGCATCGACCAGATGCAGAGGCCGGGGGTATTCCTCCTTTTCGAAAAAAATGAGGTAAGGTCATATCGGATTGATTCACCGATGAATTGATTCTGGATTGATGTTATGTGAATGTAATTGGAGTCTGATAGAACCAGAGCCTATGGCAACATGAACCGGGAAGGATATTGCTGTGAGGACACAATGCAGAAATACAGAAAACGTGGATGGATCTGTTCTGACCGTACCGATGGGGTGCCTCAGGGATGGGCATTCAACATTTATGGAAGGCTGGTCTGCATTAATTTGACGGTGAGGAAACGGGTGCTCGAAGGCTCAGACCTTTTCCAATGCAAAGGTGTTTACATGAGATGCTAAGTGCATTAAATACCTTAGCAATTTAAGTCCCTAATGCATAGGTGCTTAACTTGTTGTTGCTAAGCACACTTTATTTAATGAGCTAGGACATAGAGTCTTTCATGCATTGGCCAAATTGTTTCATTTAAGTGGTTTGCCTAGGTTATCGCGCTTGACATTGGTTCTTCCTGGGGTCACCAAAGTACTCTCTCCCCTTCTTAAATGTTGTGCCATGTCACTTTTTTGCTTATGTGGCATGCTTAGCACTTGTCCACGGTGGAGCACTGGGAAGGGCCTCAGAATCGGGAAAGATGGCCCAGATCGTTACGGATACATCTGGTCCGGAGCTATGTGACGGCAGCAGGCTTCATAAATGCTGGGCCACGGTGGGCCATGCATCAGGGAAATATGGGATATACTACTCCATGTACGCCCCGATATACAACGGTCTGTTCGAATCTAGTTGAGAACGAAGGGGTGAGATATAGAGACTATCTGAGCCCGAGCTCAAAACAGCACTTCCGATCTATATCCTTCCCTTTTTAACTCCCCCAATTGATGGGCCATCCTCTTCTCCTTCCACCCCTTCCTGTCAATCCCCCAATTTACCCATCATAAACACACATGAAACAGATGGCAGCATGCGACCATCCGGCTTCATCACCTATCGAGGATTTTCTTGCTCATCTTCTTACGGTGACGGGACGAATTGGAGCCCACTCCACCACGAGGCGGCTGCATCTTCTTCCTCCCCAGCGCCGGCAACACGCTGGAAGAACACCTCACCGAGGACCGAGCACCACGGGTGGCTGCACCACCGCCCCCTTTTTTTGAACATCAGTACAGACACAAGCGCTCATATACATGCGCATACACTCACCCTTATGAACGCACACACGCACACCCTACCTCTATGAGCACTTCCGAAAGACTGAGCCGGCATATCATCTTGAGATTTACGAAGTCACTATAAGCGCCTCGTCGTCGACGGGAACGTCTCCTCTCACTGAATGCGCATCGCCGGAAATCCTGAAATAAATTCAGGAATAAATGCGAGCACCAGGATTTGAACCCTGGTGGGCTGGGGATACCACAGTCCCTCTAACCATCCAACCACGGGTTGGTTCGCCTCCACCACCGCCCCTACGATGAGGCACTGTTGAGCGTACGTTGTCTACCGCATGTGTATAGGACTTGGGTCTGTATTTATACCGTTGTATCTCTCTCTCCCCCTCGTATATTTGTACATCTTGGGAGACAAGTAGAGGCCAGTCCACCTTGTACCTATATATGTGCGTCATGCACACGATCAATGAATTATCGATGCATGCAATCCCTTCTTTCCAACTAACATGGTATCAGATAGCACGCCGATCCCTTTCCTCGCTTCTGCCTAAACCCGCCGCCGCCTCCCTACAGCCGCCGCCGCCGCCCTTTGCCGCGTAGCCGCCGTCGCCGCGCCTACCTCTCCCCGCAACCGCCGCCCCTCTTCCCTGCCGCCACTGCTCCTTCCCCCCTAGCCGCCGCCGCACCCCTTAACCCTAACCCTACCCGAGCTACCGCCGCTAAACCCTAACTCATCCGAGCCGCCGCCACCCTCCCACCGCCGCAGCTCATCCATGGCGTCTCCCCACTCCAGCAACTCCAACCCCTTCGCCGGACCCGCGCCTGACGCCACCGCCGTTCGCAATCTCGACATCCACACCCGTGTCCCATCAAGCTCGACCAGTCCAACTCTTCGTACTACGCATGGAAGACCTACTTCAACCTCCTCTTCCGCGAGTACTACCTCCTCGAGCACGTCGACGGGAGCGTTGATGGCGACCTCATGGCGGGCGATCCGGATTGGGAGGCCATTGAGGCCTCTCTCATCCGGTGGTTTTATCTCACCGTCTCGCCGGGCATCTTCCACACGGTCGTCTCGGAGGATGACGACGCGTGTGCCGTGTGGACCAAGATCAACAACCTCTTCACCGATAACAAGCTTCAACGTCTTGTGTTTTTGCAGCAGGAATTTTTCGGGTGCCACTAAGATGACTCCTCCATCGATGACTACTGCATGCGCCTCAAGCGCCTCGCCGATCAGCTCCGCGACATCGGCGCCAAGGTGTCAAACGAGCTCAGGCTTAGCAACCTCACCGCCGGCCTCAATGAGGATTTTGGCAACGTGGCCTCGAACCTCTCCCTGCTGCCGAACCCGACCTTCCAGTCCGTCACCGCGTATTTACGCTTGGAGGAAAGCCGGATGAAGAAGGTCAAGGCTCGTGTCCACCACACCGCCCTCGCCGCCGGGACATCTCGTGGGCATCCGCAGCCCGCACCGCCCCAACCACGTCCGCCGGCGCCACCGGGGTACTACCCCCTCCTGCCCACTCCGCCCGCACCTCCCGCTCCTCCGCAACAGCAGCAGGGCGGGGGTGGCGGTCGCCGCAACAGGCGTCGTGGGGCGGGGCAGCGATCGACAACAGCAGCGAAGCGGTCGAGTACCAAGGGGCTCCACGTCATCATCTACCCCCCCCCCCCGCCTTGGTCGGTCGGCACCAACCCATGGACCGGGGTGGTACATGCATACCACATGCCGGTGCCGCGGGCCCCGGGCATCCTCATCCCACACCCCACCGGCCCTCAGGCGCACTACGCGCGACCCGTACTGTGCAGGCGGCGGCGTTAGCTCGTCGTGACCCTGCACCGGCGGCGGCGCTGGCTGGCTACTGGCGCCCGCTCCTCGGCCGGCCACCGCCGCAGGCGGCTATGTGCCGCCCAGCGCGCTCGGACCGGGGGCCTCGAGGGGCTTCCTCCAAGGTCGTCGGCTCGTCCCCGGCCGTGAAGAAGCCGCGGAAGAAGCCCGCCGCCGCGGCCGCGGCCTCGCCCGCCACCGTCGCCGAACCTCCTCCCGCCGCGCACGAGGTGTTCGAGGAAATGGCAACCCCATCCTCGTTCATGGACTCCTCCAAAACGCAGAGGTGGACCTCGGAGCTCCGCCTCTAGACCCCTTTAGGGTTGGCGACGACTTGGAGGAAGATGAGGGGGATGAAGGGGATGACGAGGAGGAGGTGGCCGAGATAGGGGTGGAGGCATTCACCGCCGCTTCCCGCCCACACGCGCGGTCGACAAACTACACCGAGGCAGAAGATGTCCTCTTGGTTCGTGCTCGGGTAGCTGTGGGAATGGATGCTACCACCGGCACCGATCAAACCGGTAAACTCTATTGGCAAAGGATCGAGGTCGTCTATTGTAGGATCAAGCCGAAGAATAGTGGGTTCATCCATCGCACTTTCCGGTCGCTTCAAGGCGGAAGAGAAAGAGCACATGATGATGTCCAAGAAGGACATGGATCAAGACCAATTGCAATGGTGGAAGGACTACAAGGAGGACATCGCGGAGAGGAAGATGATGTTCCGTGTTGCGTCCTCTACTTTTTGAGGTGACACTCCGATGGGTAGTTGTGGTGATGGCGGTGTGTACGACTCCATCGGTGCCGATGAAGATGCTTGATGGAGCCCGCTTGTGGTCTAGGAGATGGCGCCGAGGTGCAACTTTTGATGATGGTGCCGATGAGAGGAGGAAGATGATGATTTTGTGATGTAAACTATTAAACCATGCATCAATGATTGTCATTTGGTAGTTTGTTTGAAAGTTCATTGTGTTCTTGTTGTCATAAATTGTGAGATGTCAAATGATAGATTTAAAGGTTGGGGTCGAGGCAAGACTAGAACCTCAAATCTAATCCTTAAAGCAGTTTAAGGGTTGGGTTTGAGGTTCTAGTATTCCCCCTTTTTCAACCCTTAAAAGTGTCAAAAAGTGGCACTTCTCAACCCTTAAAAGTGCTTTAAGGATTTGAGGGTTTGAGGGTTCTACTAGTAATGCTCTAAGGATGGGAGGGGGGGAGAGGAACTGTGCCGAGTTGCTGTGGTACCCGCAACCTTGCCACGTCAGCAAAACCGCCTGCAAAACCACTCTAATCGGGATCAGGTGGTGACTCACATGGTTTAGAGAATCTCATGGGTTAAATACCTGGTTTTAGATCTCAGGGGATAAATTGGCCCGTTTGTGAAACACTGGGGGTTATGTGGACTTCTTTCGGAGTGAGGTTGATGCATTGCATGGCTGGCAGCGACTGGACCTCCCTGCCGGCGGAGCTCCTCAAGGAAGTCACCGGCCGTCTGCCGGCACCCAGAGCACCACGTTCACCGAGTGGTGGCTCCAGCAGAGGACGGGGTTTAGCTGTAAAACTCGCCGAGTCTTTGACTCATTTGTGATCGGGACGGCTTGGGCTCTGTGGAAGCAGAGAAACGCGAGGGTGTTCAACATAGTTCATGATCAGAGGATGCCGGGCCAATTGGTGACGCAAATGCTCTCGGAGATCAAGGATTGGTCGCTCATAGGTTTCGATGTAGGAGGTTTAGACCCATTCGTGAGAGAGTGACCATTGATCTTGGGTAGGTGTTGGTGTTGGTGTATGTCAAGCAGGATGTGCACATCCCAGCTTGACTGCTTGTAATTATCTTTTTGCCTTCTATGAAAATATAGTATGCCTTTGGCATACTCTCGAAAGAAAAAAAAAACGACCGTCTGCCGGCCGACGCGGACCGACTCCACGTTCGGTTCGGGACGCGGATTTTTAGAGCTCGGGTTTCTGGACACCCCTTATCCTTACCCTTCAACACTGCTTTGAGATCCGTGCTAGACAACTAACTTTGTACATAAGATTTTCTCTTTTTTGTTTCTTCAAAATAAAACAACATATGAACTTCAAACTTTGCAAAACACCAAGACGTTCTAACTAGAATGTGAGAAAAACCTTTCAGATATTTTTGTCAAACTTATATATACGAAATTAGATTTTTTGTATTAAAAAATGTACTTTTTAGTATTTATACTGCATGAAAAATTCTGAAAGTTTTTTCCCACATTCTAGTAAGAATGTTTTGTTGAGCTGCCAAGTTTGAAGTTCATATGTTGTTTTATATGGGAGAAACAAAAAAGACAAATGTACTCGCACGAATCGCGATGCAAAAATGAGTGGCTAGATAAGGGGGTGTCCCAAAGCCTATGCTCTACAGAATATTTTCCGTTCGCCAGGTCAGGGTGGACGTAACGAGCGGTCTTTCTGGCCCGCTCGTGGCCCGTTCGGTCTTGGCCCGCTCGGTCCTGGCCCGCTAGCGAAAAGGGTCGGTCCGGGCTGCCATATTCGGCCCGAAAAAATCTCGGTCCGGTCCGGTCTTTAACCGGTCCGACCGAGCGGACCGAGAAAACGCGATCACCGCAGTCACCGTTCCTCGCCATCGCGGCCACCGGCAGCCCCTGGATGAACCACCATGTCGCTGAGCTTCCCCTCTTCTTCCTTCCTGGATGTACCCTTGCGACGTAGCCTTTCGCTGCCGCTCGCCATCGCTGCCATGCGTGCACTGCCGCCGATCTCGAGTTCTCGACCATGTCGTCGACCCAACCGTGGCAGCAATTCCTGCCATGGCAACGCTTTTTGCAGTGCAGACGAAGTGCCATAGCAGCCGTTTCAGCCCAGTCGAATCGTGGGAGAAACGCTCTCTCGTGATTTTTGAATCGTGGGAGAAATACTCGGTCATGATTTTCACATCCAATAAATCAGGAAAGTATTGTTTTGGAAGGCCCAAGATTTAATACTAGGGCCCTCTTCCAATTATCACGCGCCATCAATCCCGTGCTGCCGTTTCAGTCGAACAGAAAATAGAAAGTAAGAGAGAAAAAGGATCTGATCCGAAAGTCACGGCGCCATTTGACGATCAACTCCACGTTCAATTTGATCCTCTAATCACGGAGAGGCTCTCACAGAGAAAATCACGGGCTCATGCAGGCGCTATATTGCTTGCATGCTGTAGAAAAACTGCCCAAGGAAGAAACATCACGGTACAGGGAAATAATGGCTAACAGCCGCGCCACCCAGAGCACTTTCCATAGCAAGTCGCCCTTCGACGCCCGCGCTATCGCATGTCGCCCACCTCGCCACAGTCGTGCGCACGTCGCCCACCTTGCCAGCGCACCCGTGCACGTCGTCGCTGGTAGTGGTTGGCCGGTCCGCTCGGTCCGGCCCGGGCTTCGGTGCCACCGGTTCGGTCCTTGAAACCAGGACCGCGAGGCTGGTCGGTCCGGTCCGGTCCGGACCGCCGGCGGCCGGTCCAAACGGTGGCTCGGTCAGGGACCGGACCGGCCCGGACCGTGTCCACCCTGATCGCCAGGTATGCTCCCACTGGTGCGCGTCCACCTCCCCGCTCGCGGCCTGCCGCCCGTGGGTCGTCGCCGCCCACGATCGCCACCTCGACCTGTTTAGCCTCGTCAACCCCGTCGGCGAACACTCCTTCTGTCTGCCCCGCGGCGGCGGCGGCCCAAGGACACCCCGGCCGGCTTCCCTTACTGCTGCGCCCCGCGGCTGGCTCGCTCTCGCAGACGACCTGCGATCCCCCACGAGGCTCGTCCTCTGGGAGCCCCTCTCCAAAGCCAAGATCCCTGTGCCCACCTTGACGACCGTCGCCCAAGTGTTCTCTCCGGAGACCCGCTCGCCTCGCTGTCGCCGGGCTGGATGGCGATCGCGAACCAGAAGGTCCCTGGCATCCTCCCATCCCAAGCGTCTGCGGTGCATCTTCCTCTAAGCTCCTCTACAAGCGCCCTGGGAATCTAATGTCGCACGCCGTGGCCTGCAATAGCCAGATGATGCTCGTGGTCGTCTATCGCGGACCACGCCCGGCCGTGATGCTTGCGCTGAGGTGCACTGCCCGGACTGGGACGTCGGCCGCCTCGACCTCCAGGGGGAGAAGGTGACGGACCTCGGCGACTACTCGCTCTTCTTGGGCCGGGGTGACACGCTCGTGCTCTCTGCGAAGGAGTTCCCGACCATCAGGGGAAACTGCGTCTACTTTGTGAGCACGACACGTACGAGCATGAGCAGTGGGTTGTGGTGTTTGATTTGGGGTCAAACGCTTTGGAACGAATTCCCCACCCACATGAGCACAGGGATGGCGGCAGCAAAAGCAGTGGCTGGTTGGGGTATTCCTGGTTCTGTCCCAGAATCCCATTCCTTGAGGAGCAGGACCTATATGAGGTGCTCCTCCTCACTTGATCAGGAAATAAAAAAGGAGAGGTTTTTCATGTTAAGAGTGACCTCCTTTGGATAATCTCAACATCGCAAATAATACATGTCGTCGCTCCAGAGTCCAGATATTCGACCTGACAATTATGAGATGCGGTGCTCCTCCAGTCAATCATAAATTGAAGCATGGACCCTGATCAATTCCACATTTCCTATACAACTTTTACACCAATTCGCTATATATCTCCAGCGCTTGGTTTGTAAAGTCAGATTACTTGGACAGACTTGTATTCATCACCCTTTGTTCTTCTCTTTTTTTGACGTAAATGCAGCACTTTATTAATTCATAACAATCTGTTCATTGCAAATAATGGTCCGGATGATCTCCGGAACCACATTGACCCACACATCACCAACACCATACTCGACTGGTTTCTGGGCTGCCCTATTACATAATCTACTGACATGACAACAATTAAAAGAGATAAAAGAAGCAGCTAAAGCCTTAATATCATGGACCAGTGCCCCAACTGAAGAACGTTATGTCCAGCACAATTGACTTTCTTCACCAGATTTAGACAGTCAGAAGTAATAACAACACGAGAGTGCCCAGCTAGATGTGCCGTTAGCAATGCCCAACGTGCAGCTTTGGCCTCCGTGAGCTCAAGGTCAGAAACAAATTCAAACGGTGTTGCTTTAGCTAGTGGCACCTCACCTAAGGTAACTCCAAATAACAACACCTGCGCCCATCCTACCAGTGTCAGAGAAAATGGCAGCATCCACATTAAGCATGACCGAATCCACACGCGGTGGAGACCAATTTGTAGTTGGAGCAGATTTCAGTTAAAAAGAATGTTGCATGATCATCTCCACATAAGCTTTGATTTTTTCCACAGTTTGTTTAGGATGGGCAATAGGTTCACCATTACGTACATCATTCCTGACTTCCCAAATGTGTCAAATGGTAACAGCAAAACCCGTAGATTTTTCAGGCAAGAACCCACTGTTTGATATTGCAGAAAACCTGCATATTCAAACTCATGCCATAAGTTCTCTTGATTTCCTCCCAAATTTCCTTAGCAAACTGACAGAATAAGAAGGTGTGATCTATAGATTCATCCCGGCTACAAAAGTAACAAGAATAGTCCGCCAGAATTGTGCGTTTCCTCAACTGTGTGCCTGCCCGACGGCAAGCAGTCATGCGCTAATACCCAGATCACAATCTTCATTTATATTTGGACACTGGATCGACCAGATCTTCCATCCCTTCTCGGAAACACCTGAAGAGGAAGACATGCCAGTTCCATTCCTACTTTGAGCCATCCACAGAATATACCCCTGTCTTTTCTTGCGGCCAACAAGCAAAATCAGCACCATGCTCATAGCTAATGGTTATACTGAGAAGTTATGCAGGAAGTGGGGAGCTCGACTCGTATGGGGGTGTTTCCGACATCATTATGGCTCTGTGCTTCGTGGCGATGCTTATTATAACATACCTGGCGAAGAACGTGGACTATGGACCTAGCAGAGATCCCCCGACCGGCATCACCGTTGCTTCCCTTTAGTCTTTACGATCCTGGGAGCACCCCTGTCGATCAGTATTAATTCTTCAGTATGGTTTTGCTTCCAATTTGCTCATATGTTGTACACCTTGTGTTGATTCATGTTTTTTTGGCTGTTGCAGGTCACGTACAATATACCATACGCGATGGCTGCTAGTCGTGTTGAAAATCTTGTGCTTGGCCAGGCTAATTTGCTATTTGATCTTTTTTTCCATAGGTCTAGCGATGGGAATTTCAGTTTATCTATAGTCATACCGCAGGTATTTAGTTCTCTTTATTATGTTTGCTTTTGAGCATGGCTCGTTTATATCGATATTTTGTACAGAACACCAAGGTACCAAACATAATGATATGTGTCCAAAACCACAAGTAACAGCTAACCTTAGGCCATGGTAAAGAAAAATGATAAACTACTTTATATGAAGTGCTTCTGGCACCTAACCAATTCAATCTAGTAGTAGCTAGTTGACCCATCTGAATTCTAGAGAAATTTTTTGAAGTAATTCTAGCAACCCAATCTATTAACCAGTTCATTTTTAACCTACAGTGTACCATCGCGTTGAATTAATCCAACTCGGCGCCATAACATTGATCTGCATAGTCAGTTGTGTTTGGAAAGTCAAAGTACCTTTGAAAGTTAAAATGTTTATGTGGTTTGTACATAAACAAGTCATTTTAACTAAGAACAACCTGGCAAAATGCAACTGGACAGGACCTACAAGATGTAGTTTTTATGATCTGGATGAATCCATCAAACACCTCTTTCTTGACTGCCCGTTGGCAAAAATTTTATGGTGGTCGGTACACATAGCCTTTAACATTACTCCTCCGAATTATGTCAGCACGTTATTTGGGACGTGGCTTAACGGGATAGATTCCGAAACAGCAAGACACATTCGCGTAAGAGTATGTGCTTTATTCTGGGCAGTCTGGAACTGCATAAATGATTTGGTCTTTAACAGAACAACAAATATTCTTTTTTGCAGGTTATCTTCCGAGCCACTGCGTTGATCCGTATGTGGTCGCTACTCACTCCGACAGGAGTATTTAACCAAAAACTACCACATTTCACGGAAACGTGACAGAAAACTACCACTTTACGATTGTGTGCGGAAAACTACTACTTTTGTTTTAATCCGTGGCAAAAAACTACCAAGTCTCGAAACCGGTCGCTTCGCCCGCGCTAAGCACCAAACTGACCAGCCGGTCCCACGTTTCAGGTGCCACGGTGGCCAACCGATGCCCGGCGCACGTCAACGGCGCGTCCGCAGTCGGAAACGGAGGCTGTCAGTTTGCGTTCAATGCACCAAAACGTGGTACCGGCCATTTGATGTTGATCCTCTGACGACGCCGTTTCCGACCGCGGATATGCCGTTAACGCGCGGCGGGTGTCGGTCGGCCACCGTGGCACCTGAAACGTGGGACCGGCTGGTTAGTTTGGTGCTTAGCACGGGCGAAGCGACCGGTTTCGAGACTTGGTAGTTTTTTGCTACGGATTAGGACAAAACTGGTAGTTTTCCACACAAAATCGTAAAGTGGTAGTTTTCTGTCACGTTTCCGTGAAATGTGGTAGTTTTTGGTTAAATACTCCTCCGACGGAGGCCAGGGAGCGTTTGGTTACTGGATCTATCCGATGGGAGATGGTAGCACGGGCTATTTTCAAACGGTTTGGATGGTGGTCATGTAATAGGATAGGCAATTAGTTTTCATATATTTCTTATGCCAGCCGGTTGTGGCTTTATGTCTACTTATTTTTTCCTGCTCTTTGTGAGCATTTTTTTATTCCTTTGTTTGAGACTTTAAAACCTCTGTTGAACCTATTTGCTTATTAGTTAAGTTGGCTGTATGCATCGTTCTGATGCAGAGGTCGGGGTGCTCCCTCTTTTCAAAAAGAAAAAAGTTGCTAACTTGCAGTACAAATGTCAATTATGTTGACGGATTGCACACAAAGCCTTTCCATCTGAAAGAAAACCAAGCAAAACATTCTTTGCAAAAATGTCCAGATTCAGGCATGTCTTTTTAAATTGCTGTAATGCGCAAAATAGATGATGGTTGGAGCTATATTTTGTTCGGGTTTCTGCTGTAACTAGAAGCGCAATTGAAGTGATGCATTTGTACGAAAACCGTTTCTAGGTTTCTCGCGTTTGGTACTGAAACATGCAGCCATGTTATAGCTACAGATTATGTAATCACTGTTATATTACTCATTCAAAGTTGAGACTCTTTTGAAAACTATGGTCAACTCCTGATCCTTGGATTTGTTTCTTTCTAGTAGGATAAAGCAAGGCAGAAACTTCTTAGCTCAGGAAACAAAACCTTGAACTTTTTGCACTGAAAATCAACTGAAAACCATGGAAAATAGAAATATGCCAAGCGAAATGGTCAATACATGATCACCAATGTTGTGAGATACAACATTTCGTGTCTCTAGTTCTGGCAGCCTTGACAAGTCCTCAAATTATTGATTCTGTGCCTAAATTTGTCCTGATATTCATGAGCTGAATCACATCTGAGCCCTCAAACCAGGATTTTCACCTCGTGCAGATCATCGTGTCGCTGGGCAACGGGCCGTGGGACGCGCTGTTTGGGGGGAGGGAACGCGCCGTCGTTCTTCGTGGCAGTCGCGACGTCCTTCATCAACGGGCTGGTGGACATCCTGGGGCTCCCTCGAGCCCACATCGCACCAAAGAGAAGCTAGCGATGATGAGTACTACATTATTACAGGTTGTACATCCTCGTCAAGTTAAGTTGCAGCCACTCTTTGTGCTCGTTGTTCAAAGACACACACCGGGGGACGCTACTACACAACACTACACTAGGCACGGGGAATCTGTATATCAATCATCATCATGCTGACGGAGCTAGCTCTGGAATTGGCATCGTTTTTTCGCGTCTCGAACAGGGTTGTATCTTGTTGTATGTTGATCGTTGTTTTGTCGGAGATGGTCGGTGAATGAATAAGTAAAATTCGCATCAGGGTTTTTACTTGATATCATTATGGCTCCTTACCACTTGCTCTTGATTTAACCAAATGCAAGATTTGTTAAGCATAATACAATGATTATATTATTGAAAAGTCCTTACGAATTGAAGGAAGAGTCTAACTACTCGCAATGTCAAGATGTGTTCTCTTTGAAGCAAGTACAAGTTTCTTTTGAGAACTGGAATGCAGATTAAATATTTTTAAAGTCTTGCGTTTGGTTCATTTCTGTATTTTCAATAGAATTCTTGATACTGTTAATTACAAGTGCTTTTGACAAAATCAGGGTTAAGAAAATGCACTACAGTAGGATTCGCTGCACAAAACTTACAAGTTAAAAATGACCAGTACACTAGGAAGAGTTGGGGCTATATGCACACCAATCATGCATGACTCCTGAGAGGGTCGAAGCTCCATATATCCCAAGTTCTGTTAAACCAAATGTATGTTCCCTGCATCCTGAACTACTTGTCGTAGAAATGGATATGACGCTTGGAGTACAACAGGAGGCTGCCGTGTTGAAGAATGGCGTGTGCTTAAGGTGTTTCAAGCGTTGATTCATGGAAAATGGACCACAGGGTGCACTGGCTAACACACCGGATGCTATCACCGGTTACTTTGATTTGAGGATTTGAGGTTGAAAATACTTTCTGTTAGATCCACACACAAACGCTCCCGTGATCACCTGATGTCATTACCGGTGCTTCAGTTTTTTTATTTTTTATTTTTCGCGAATGCTATTACCGGTGCTATACATACAGTAAAGGTTATTTTGTATTCCAGCTAGCAAGAGAGTGAATCACTAGAGCTTTTTTCTCACGCACACAGTACACTCCGTCAGGTGTTAAAAATTTCAACGAAATTTCAGCTAAATTTCTGAAATTTCGCATATTTCAGTGGAGCCCGAAATACTTTTAACCCCAAACTTTCAAGGCAGATTCAAACTGCTTTGAATTTTTTTAAATTATGTTAGAATTCATTAAAATCGAATGAAATTTGAAATCTCAAATCCGAAATAATTTCCGAAATATGCGAAATTTCTGAAATTTCGCATATTTCAGTGATGTCTGAAATTATTTTGTTTTCGAAATTAAAAACCTGACGCCCGGTGATCACCAGAACTATGCATTTCACTAATGGTTACTTACTAGTATGCCTTAATCTTCCCAAGGTGAGTCATTGCGACAACAAGAACAGGAGAATGGATCTTTTTCCGGGAGTAGTTGAGTTTGGAGAGGATTAATCCATTAATTGATATTGATGGACGAAAAATACCCTTGTAAGGTTTTTGAGGGGTACCGAAGCAAACCTCAAATAAATAATGCAACATACAAATTAGTGAAGCTACATCTCAGATTCTTAGTGCTGCTCAAATGAACATTTTTAGTGAGGCGTTCGTTACACTTTTGAAGAAGAATTACTCCTCCAACTCTGCTATTTACGACAGTGACCTTTCTGGCAGCCGAAGCCGTCGTCCCAATGCATCCAGCGTCGGTCTGCCATTAGAGGTTTAGATGGATCTCCAAGGAGTGTGCTGACGATGTTGAGCATAATGTTCACGGTTGACATCAGTGGCAGAGCTAGCATAAGATTCAAGAGGGCGTAAGTGTGGGGAGGGCAAATGATAGGACTTCCATTTAGCCGAGCGTCTATATTTTCCTTTAGTAATGACAACATGACTGGGTGGGGGGCAATGCCCCCCCCCCCCAATTGCTGTAGCTCCATCACTAGTTGACATAGCTGCCATCTAAGACGGATTGGGGCCCATGTCTACCATTAGAGGTTTAGATGGATCTCCGAGTAGTGTGATGGTGTTGTTGGGCATAATGTTCGATCTTACATAATTGGCCTCTCAGCAGGGTCATCCTGAACCCATAACATCCCGATATGGATAGATCTGATTATCTTAGCTATCGGAGAGAGCCAACTCAAAGATGAATCCACTATGTCCAAGATAGTTCCCTTGGTCCAACGCAGCCATACCTAGTTTGATTTGGTAGCCGATCAATAATGGCATTCTTGGTAGCTCAACTGAACCGAAAAGTAGGCATAAAGAGGTGCAATGCAGACTCGTCATAGTGAGTAGATAGACACCCCCATTTCATTTGCCCATGACAATCTCCAAATGGAGAATATCGAAGTTTTACACGTCGAATTTGTTGGAGTAGCACCCACTCATCACACACTCAGGGGACATGCAACTACCGTTATGGTAAAAGACGGACGTTACTGAGGAGTTATTAATGTAGTAAGTATTTCAAAATTGCCAGGTCCAAGGAACTTACTGGGTTTCAACAACATTGCATGTCACCTTGTGTGATCCGGCGTCTCCAAAAACCATTGCTAACCTAAAGTCCGATGTTTCGATTTCAAGTCAGTGTCCAATAGGACAATTGTATCTTTCAAATCTCGATGAATAATCCTCGCATGTGAATCCTCATACAGGTATTGTAGGCCTCGACCTATACCATCTATTATCATGAACACATCTAGCTTAGTACGTTTCTCCACATCTATCCGGGAGGAATGGCCATAAAGCGTGAAAAATGCATGCACGACACAACATAGATGGATTGCATTGGTTAGTACCAGAGCTTTAGTATATTGATTGGGGGTGGGGAAGGGGGCAATCATACTTCTTTCCCTCTGATATATACTCTCTCTCAGAAAAAAATCTTCACAATATTGCAAAACCCGGGAAGGGGGAGGGGGGCTATAGCCCCCTCAGGTATAACAAAGTTCTGTCGTTGACATTGGTACTATGATCAAAGTAACAAAAAATGCCGTAATGTGGTTTTCTAGACTCTTGTTGGGCTGCGCTACATTGATCAAAACTGTTGCAACATGACATATGTGTACCTTATAAACTGTGCCAAAACTACCTTTGCCTAGATTGTTATCTAAATCAAATTCCCATGTTACATCTCAAAGTGTTTGTAGATCAATATGAAGAGAGATAATAACATTTTTATTATCTCTAGGATCAAATAACCTGGCATAACCATTACGATCCCACCCTGAAAGTGTTTTTTTTTGACACGTTCAGTTACAATTCCACCTTGAAAATAAAGTAATATGTATACCACGATTCTCAACGACTGATTTCTTAGCAACAAAACACTTTCATTAGAGGCAGATAGATTCTGGAAAGTGTTGTGGTGGCTCAGGAAGTTGTGCACAACATCCAACGAGCGAAAGAACCAGGGTGATTATTAGACTTGATTATGCGGAAGTGTATGACCGTGTGAACTGGGACTTTCTTTTTGAAATCATACAGACTAGAGGTCTTAGCAAAAACTGGATTGGTGGACTTCAAATACAACACATATAAACCTAATATTTTTGCTTCTATAGACTCCTCCCCATTGCAGGGGGCGCGGGGTCATCTGGGCTGCTCAGGCATCAATTTTTGGATTTAGGTGGAAAATAATTAATTGGCACGAAAATTATTTCTCAAGAATATGCAGGAGAGCAGCTACATATTAAGAAAAAAATGATGAGTTTGTTATAACGCATGGCGTTTGCGCGCTCGAACCCTGACACCTAAGGGTTGTATCTAAAAGAAAATTGATCGACCAGAAGAACAACTCTCTCTCTCTCTCTCTCACGCACACGAACATGCACACGCACATGCACACGCACAGTGTTTTACTCCCTTCGTCCCATAATGTAAGATTTTTTTTATACTAGTGTAGTATCAAAAAACGTCTTACATTATGGAACGGAGGGAGTAACAGCGTGTGGTAGCATGTCAGCCACTTTATGGTCCGGTTGCAATGCATAAAAGATAGTCTTTGTTGTACGGCAGCCACTAATTTTATATTAGGGTCAGCGTTGATGCCTGAAAAGAGCTAAAATGAAATGAGCTCTTTTACAGTGCCATATACTAGACTATACTAGCGTTGAAGAAGAACCAGTAAAAAAACATCTTTTTTTTCATGGTAATACGTGTCTCATTCATATCATAGAGAACAAAGTACAAGTCACGTAAAGACCGACATGACAAAACTGAAAAGATAACAGAACATCTCTGAGCTTGACACCAACGCCCGTCACCTGCCTCCGGCACCACCACAGCAGCCACCGAAGAAAAAAAATGACAAATCACCTTCTTACCCGAGCTCGACGCGGCTCCATCGCTGATATGCAGCTTTACGGACCTCCAAGGTGGCTCACCAAAAGTGAAACCCTTACCGTTGAACGAATCAGACCGGGGCAACACCCCGGACACGCCATCGAACTCCAGATCTAGCAACCCACCACGACTAAAACGCCGAAGGAGGAAACCATATCTGCCATCCACCAACCACGAGCCCAGCACATGCTCCGTCTTCCAGATGTCGTCGATGGAGACCACAATCTGCATACGCTCCTGGACTACCTCCCAAGCTCCGCGCAGACGCTGGAGCAAACGCCGTCGCAACGACGAAGCCCGAGGACACAGGTCCACCACGAGGATGCCGCCGTCGCCACGCCATCCTTGCTTGAACAGACTGGTTTCCAAATCCATCCCCAACCATAGGACCGATGGCCTCGTCAGGGAAGGATCTAAAGAATCTTTATTCAGCGTTGTCATCGTCGCCGCTGAAGCAAAGACGATGAAAAACCTAAAAACCTAGACTACGAAAGAGTAAAAACGATCCACACGCGTGGATCCGACGACCCCCTCACCACCGACGACCGAGGTCGCCGGCGGAGGGGAGCCGCCGGAGAGCAACGTTGGAAGATCGGCCTCCCTGGCGGCGGCTAGGGTTCCAGCCGCCAGGACGAGAGGAAAACAGGAACGAGAGAGATTAGCCTTTTCTTTACCTAGTAAAAAAACATCCCATGGTTATGGTTAATGGTATACTATTGAACATTGTACATGTGGTATGGAAAGTATATATATACGTGAGTAGATAAGGGTATTATTGGAAAAGTACAAAAATGACACCACTGTAGTATATTTTTAACACTAAGATCGATTCTGACAATCGGATATTCTCTATATTATATGGAAATGATCCAAATCATCCGACTGATAATGCCGCGTGCATCCATCGCCTTTGTAGCCGTCAAATCTGATTTTAATCAGATGGCTCCGAAGTAACGTATTACCTAGACTAAGCTTTGCAACTGAGTAGTTGTTGCAATCTCGCCACCGCAACACCCGGTGTGTTGCGGGATCTGGATCCCCTCGAGAGCAATCACCTCCCGTGCTGCTCTCGAGCTCCCCGTCAAGCCACAACCTCTGCGCACTGCTCCGACCGCCAACGAATCCGCCGATAAAGCACGGTGGCTGCCGCTGGCAAGCACACCGACGAGGCCGCTGATAAGCACATTGACAAGGCTGCCAGCAAGCACGAGCACGTGCCTCTCGTGTTCCTCATAGGAAGTCGCCACCACACTGCTCTGACCACCGCCATCGGGGCTCACCACCGTCAAGGACGCCGACACGGCCTCCCCGGAGGAGCACCGACGTCCGTTGTCGTCTGCTCGGGCTTCAGCCACAACTGTTGGTACCGGACAACAGTTCCTACAACATTATCTTTGTTGCATAAATTTTTTGCAACTTAATCTTTGTTGCAAAAAATATCTGCAAATGTCTCTGCGACATCATCTCTGCTGCAAAAAAAATCGGCAACATAATCTCTGCTGCAAATGTTTCTGCAACAAGATCTCTGTTGTAAAGAGTTCTGACACGACTTTTGTTGCATAAGTAAAGGATGACAGTCAGCCAATGGATTGAGACAGATCAAATAGCTCGGCCGGCGGTGGATCTTTTTAAAAGATCTGCCGGCTGACGCGTAGCACGCCCCATATTATATACCACTAAGTAGTTTAAGGCATCGTAAAAGAGCTCAAACAAGCCAAAGCTGTTTCTAAGAAAACACGCTAAATCCTGCCATCGTCCCACTATGTGCGCAAAGATGCATGTGTAGGCATAGTGAGAGGAAGAAGTTGGCCCAAGTTTATTGCTTCTCCTTTTTCCATTCAAATTTTCCTCCTCTCCCCCACCTTACACCATTGTGATCAATCAGTATATCTCCATGTTTACCATTTTGTGTATTTGAAATTTGAGAAACTCTATTCAACATTTTGAAACTTATTCCAGTCATTTTTCACATGAATATGTTGAAATAGTATACCCAATTGATTGTGCTAGTATTTATAAAGTGTTCAATAATAATACTCCCTTCGTTTCAAAATATAGTGCTTCCTCTATTGCTAATTTTTTTAAATAATACATTTTTTTATTAATTTTCGTAGATATTACGCTGGGTAAATTTTTTTCAAAATTAATACACCGTCGGCCCGCTACAGGCCGACTGGGCCTAGTCGGCCCACAGCAGGCCGACTGGATTCCAATCGGCCTACAGCTGGCCGACTGGCCCCTGTCGGCCCACTGTGGGCTGATTGGCTGGAGCTAATTGGCTCGCTGTGGGCTAATCGTTTTTACAAAAAAATTAGGCATAAAAAATATATGTTTAAAAAATGTTAATCATGTAATTAAAAAATGTTAAATGTGTATAAGAAAAAATTTCCTGATGTATACAAAAAATGTACAATATATATGCAAAAAAGTTGACTAAAAAATATGTTTTAAAAAGTGTTAATCATGTATTTAATTTTTTCTAAATGTGTATATAAAAATGTTCCTTATCTATACAAAAAATATAGAATGTGTATGAAAAAAAGTTGACACCAAAAAAATATGTTTGAAAAAAATGTTAATCATGTATTTGAAAAAATGTTCAACGAGTACACAAAAATGTTTCATGTATTGGAATGAAAGGTTAAACGTGTATAAAAAAAATGTTCCAGCTCCGGATCCGGTATGGAAGCATCACGGACCTAAGTATGATTGGTTGCTCTTTTTGTATGGAACTAGAACATTTTTTTCAAACATATTTTTTGGTGTCAACTTTTTTTCATACACATTCTATATTTTTTGTATAGATAAGAAACATTTTTTATAGACACATTTAACAATTTTCAATCATGTATTTGAAAAAATGTCAACTTTTCAAACATATTTTTTGGTGTCAACTTTTTTTCATACACATTCTATATTTTTTGTATAAATAAGGAACATTTGTATACACACATTTAACAATTTTTAAATACATGCTTAACACTTTTTAAAACATATTTTTATGTCAACCTTTTTGCATATATATTGTACATTTTTTGTATACATGAGAAACATTTTTATACACGTTTAACATTTTTTAATTACATGATTAATATTTTTTTAAACATATATTTTTTATGCCTACTTTTCTTGCAAAAATAATTAGCCCACAGCGAGCCAATTAGCTTCAGTCGGCCCACAGTGGGCCGACAGGACGCAATCAGCCCACAGTGGGCCGACAGGGGTCAGTCGGCCAGCTGTAGGCCGACTGGAATCCAATCGGCCTGCTGTGGGCCGACTAGGCCCAGTCGGCCTACAGCGGGCCGACGGTGTATTATTTTTGAATTTTTTTTATCCAGCGTAATATTTATGAAAATTAATAAAAAAATTGTATTATTTAAAAAAAATAGCTCCTCTATTCCCGTGCTTCAACTTTGACCATAAATTTAACTAATGAAACCGACTGCTGCGGGAGCAAAAGTTATACCAGTGAATTCGTATTCAAAAAAGTTTTCAGTTATGTAATTTTTTCTCTCGCCGCAGTCGGTCTCGTTGGTTAAATCTATGGTCAAAGTTGGACCTCGGAAAGCGTGAGTGCACTATATTTTGGAATGGAGGGAGTAAGAATAAATATAAATATGTTTGTATTGAAGCCTTTACCATCCGTGGTGAACACACAAATCGAACTGTCTGACACGAAGGTAAGATTAAAGAAATGTCGGAGATATAGGAGGAAGTGGGGTGCATGGGCTACCTTCCATGCATGGGTTTATTAGCTGGTGCATTGGGCCCGGGGCTCGTTTGCTTCATGGGTGGGATGGTTAGGTTCTAGATGGGCGACACAGGTGTTTGAAAAATATATGTCTACCACCACCTCTTGTTGCTTCTGTGGCTCGCAAGACTCATGGAGACACTCCCTACTTGAGTGTTTGGTGGCTAGATGCGTTTGGGCGTTAGAAGATGGTGAAACGGTGGACCAGTTGATCGCCACGAAGGAACCAAATGCGAAACAATGGATCTTCACTCTAATGGCGTCTTTGAATCACAACAGTTTCATTCAGGTGGCGGTCACCCTTTGGTCTATCTGGACGGCTCGGCGAAAATACATACACGAGGGAATAACACAAAGCCCACAGGCCACTTCTCTTTTCGTGAGCAGGTTCATCAAAGAACTAGAGCTCATTCATGCAAAACCTCACATCAATTTGCAGGGAGCCCCTCGCGTGAATAAAGCAACACATGCAAGGCCAAAAGCGCCACCGACGGGATTTGCAAAGATACATGTTGATGGAGCGGTCTTTCGCGATCGACAAGGAGCTGTGGCGGCGGTTTGTTGGGACCAAGCGGGAAACTACCTGGGGAGCTTGGCTCTGGTTTTGCCAGGAATCATCGACCCGACTACATTGGAGGCAATCACATGTAGAGAAGGCCTTGCTTTGGCTGATGATCTTCTCCAGGGGAACATAATTGTTGCCTCGGACTGCAAGCAAGTTGCTGATGACATCAAGCTCGGGAACCAGGGAACTTATGGTTCGGTGATAACAGAAATTAAACTTCTCTCTTTGGATTTTACTTGTAATTTCGTTTTTGAAAACCATTCTTCAAACGGTGAAGCTCACACTAGTAGAAAAAGGGTCAAACGTGAAGCACATTAGTGCCGGTTTGTATTAGAGCCGGCACAAATGTATACATTAGTGCCGGTTCCAATGGCTAGCCGAGCCGCTCTCATTAGTACCGGTTCGTGGCTAACCTTTAGCACCGGTTCGTGCCACGAACCGGTTCCAACGGCTAGCCGGGCCGCTCTCATCTGTAATTTAAGTCTCAAGCTAGCTGTAGTGATCCTTTTGATCAATCATTACTTGTAATTATCCTCACTATATTCTTTTCTGTAGTATTATGCAGGATGAAGATGTATGAAATGAGAAAAGGAGGACGCTTTGGCATTGGGTTCATTGACCCAAACACCGGTAATGAATACACATGGCTAATAAATCCACGTCAGCAAAAGAACGTAGAGGACAACATGCTAGAGTTCTTGAAGTGCCTCAAATACAATGAAGATATACTACTTCCTTACAACTTCCAGTGAGTCACACTGTCTTGTACTACAAATTTTCTGTTTTTGCCTACTAGCTAGCTACATGTTTTTGCTTACATATGCCCGCTTAATTAAGACATGCAAATGTGTGTGCATGCAGATTTCACTGGGTCTTGTGTATCATTAAAGTTGACGCCGGAACAGTTGAAGTACTGGACTCACTACTCTCAGAAAAAACTGACTATAACATCTTGTATGGGATAGTCAACAGGTGATTTCAATCATTATTAACCATATATCTCGGCCTATTTAGTTCGTCATTTCATGATATGAACTATTTAATAACCCCTGTATTCATTTTCTTTGTCGGAGGGCAGGGCTTGGGCAAGGTTCATCAGCGTCACGGAAGGCGAATGGAAAAAAAAGCTTAAATGGTTTCGACCCAAGGTAAGTAATTAAGTAGTACTAGCTAGCTAGCTAGCTGCCATCTCTTTAATTATCATGCTTGATTAATTATTATCTAATCAAATTCCATTCTCGTAAAGGCCCTGAAGCAGGCGCAGGGGACTGATCTATGTGCATTCTGCGTTTGCGAGAACATTCGCACGATGGCGTTCGAAAGGAGCAGATCTCAAAGACAGGAATGGGTACGCTTGTCAGAATACTATTCACAATTTTTACACCATTATCGATATGTAGTCACACAACTAATACACATGCATATTGATCTCCTTCTTAACAGTTCAAAGAGGTGCGGGAGAAGCTCCTAGAAACGGAGCGCGTAGAAGCACTTCAAGAGGAAATAGCGGGATTTTTGCTTGACCAGGTCATAAATCCGAAGGGAGAATTCTATTACCCGCTACCGCCCCCATGAAAACCACTTCCAATTGTCATCGTGCTCCGAAGGCACCAATTAGGCTAATGCCACTGGCTCCGAAGGCAACATGCATATGTAGGAGAAATTGTATATTGCTACACATGTGTGTATGTGTGAATTAATTAATATGGTGGTTTGTGAGACATTGATGATATATATATGCATGATTGGTTCTACTAGAAATTCTATTAATATGGTGGCATAACGTGTACAATGTGTAGTATCGTAAAATACCAGCAAACGAAAAAGAATTAAAATGGAAACACAAAATTAAATGAAAAAGAAATCATAAAACTAAAAAACCCCCAAACCTTATAGTACCGGTTGGTTTTACCAACCGGTACTAAAGGGCTCCAGGCCCCCGGAGCTGGCTCGTGCAACGTGGTTGCCCTTTAGCACCAGTTCGTGCTGAACCGTTACTAAAGGGGGGGGCCTTTAGTGACCACAATTTAGTGCCGGTTATGGAACCGGCACTAAAGGGCCTTACGAACCGGTGCTATTGCCCGGTTCTGCACTAGTGTCATAGTTTAACTTAGCATGCACTCTCTCTCGGTGTGGGGCGCCATATGTGGTTGGCTAACCCTCACAATCCGACTTGTATCCCACTTCATGTGGATTATGATCAATAAAGCTTAGCTTAGCCCTAAAAAAAGGTGTTGAAAAATATATGTTCAAATTTGTGCTATCCCGGGGCCTTTTTTTATGAAGTGTAGCCGATACTACTTTTCATTTCCGAGTGAGGTCGTCACAACAGCTTTGCCAAGGTCCCAATGTTTTTTTGAACACCATCTTATATTAATTAACCAACTACACCAGTACACTCATTCGATACAATATTTGGCGGTACATCATTTACAAGAACTAGATGACTCGTTGCGCCAATGGCGAGAGGGAGCCAAGCATTGTGGGAATAATTAGACACCCAAGTCGAAAACCAAATGTGGCTAACACTCCAGCATCCTCTTCTTGGAAGCCGCCTTTTCTCACCGGATCTAACATAGATACTTGATTCTTCAAGATCAAATTTCAAAGAAAATATAAAGCATGAAAGGCTCTAAGAGGATGGTACATGTGAGAAGCTGTGAATCCACAACAAAAAACTAAACTAACTTCCAAACAAACATTTCAAATTTGGAAGCCACAAAGAAGCAGCCCAGATCTCTCGTTGTAGTGCATGTACATGTCCTTAATCCTACATCCACAACCCGTAATTTTTCAACACCTAAATCCACGAAATCCAACCGAAGGAAATCATGGCAGAAATATGCGTCGTGGCTTACGTCTCCTGATTTCTTGGCATTCTTATGCAGGTTGGACACAGCGATCCTCGCTACGAGCTGTAGAAGAACCACACAGGCACCTTCCTTCACCTTGCCTTTGATGCTTGGCCCTACTTTCATATTTGATGCACAACGTCTAATGCTAACAACACCAAATCTAAATGAAAATTATACGAAGTTTTAGTAGTATATAACCGAAGTGAGAGCAACAAAGAGAACATCAAACAGTAGCCTGGCATCACATAAAAGAAACATGAGCCAGTAATCATGAGAACAGAAACATACTGGGGGCATTTTATTTACCTTGAAATGTTGATTTTCTATAGATCATTTACCATCAGTAGACTAAGAATGGAATAAAACAATAAGCTCTCTCCAGATAGCACAAAAGAACAACAAAATCAACTTAATCTGTTTTGTGAGCCCCAACTGACAATATTTGAAACTTGAAAGGGTTAGTGAAAGAGGATTTTACCTTGTGTAATCCAGAAGTACATTATATCTTCTCTAGAATCATAGGGGCAGATACGTAAGGCATAATGGACTCATGATATTTATGTAGAAAAAATTCATGTACTGCTGCAAAGGAGGAGCTCATAATGTCGTGGCTAACAAATAAGTCACCATATCACAATCTACCTAATACTCCACAGCCAGTTTCACCAAATACCATGATTAAATGTTAGCTAAAGAGAATGATTCTCCTTATACAAATGTTAGCTTTTTCTGTATAATACTATCATAAAGAGAATGGTTTTTATGAATGATTATCTTCATGAATGGTTTTTATGAAATGATATCATTCTTTTTAGATAACCTTGATTAAATGTTAGCTAAAGAGAATCATTCATAAAAACTATTCCATGGTATCGATAGTATTATACAAAAAAAAAGAAGTACTCTTTTTATACACATAGACTAATCTAAGAAGGGGAAGTGAGCAGAAAGCATTTTCATTAATCAACCAGGAAGTACACTGGAGGGGCGATATCTAAACTTGTGAATCAGCACAAACTGACCTTTCATCACTTGAATTTGGCTGGAGTTCAAATCCATTCAAGATAAAGGAAGTTTATATCACCAGAACAATTGCAGGCTTTAACCAAATATCATGAGACACTTTGCAGATACACCTGCAACGCTAGAGAAGAACATCATAGCAATACTGTGAATTTATGCTTCTTCATGCCACCATGCCTGACACGGATACAGTAATGGTGGCATTGGCCTCTTCCTGCCACCACATCACGGATACGGTAGGCCACATACACTGAATACACACTAGTAGAAAAAGGGTCATACGTGAAGCCCAATAGTGCTGGTTTGTATTAGAGCCGGCACTAATGTGTACAATAGCACCGGTTCGTGGCGGCGATCAATAGCACCGGTTCGTGGCGAACCTTTAGTACCGGTTCATGCCACGAACTGGTACTAAAGGGGATGTGTCAGCCTGCGGTCAGGCTATGGCCCCACCATCACCATTTAGTGCCGGTTCGTACCACGAACCGGTACTAATGAGGTTATGGCAAGCTGTTTTTAGTCCCACCTCGCTCCCCTAACAAGCCTTTTACCACCTTAGATATGTTATTTCTCAAACTATCACAAGCACTTGGTCTTCATTGAACTCTATGTGTAGAATTTGTGGCCGCAATATGAGTCTTCATCGGTTTATAAATCGTTGATGACTCATATTGACAATTCAGATTGTACACACAAAGATCATTGATGATCAAAGTATTTTTGATGTTATAAGATCATATTGACAGTTTAGACTCTAAAGAAATATAAGATCGTGATGTAAATGCTCTTATATTTTTTGCGTTCAGTATGCACCATTCAAAGCGACGCCATCAACTTTCAACCATTTCTGCCTTCATTTGATATTTTTCATGCATTTAATGATTTGTTTTGAGCTAAATGACCTGGAAATTGAAAAGCACTACAAATGAACTCGAAAAAGTTGAAACTTGGCATGGCATCATCATTTCACCCACATAGATTGTTCAAAAAGTAGAGAGGGTTATGGCAAAACTGGATGCACCGTTTACAAACTGGACAATCTCTTTGAAGTATTCAGGTTTCGAGCGAAATTAAACTCATACATTACAAAGGCATTTCATTTTTTAAACTTATTACAACTCCAAATTTTTTGTGCATTCAGTATGCATCATTCAAAGCGACGGCATCAACTTTCAACCATTTCTGCCTTCATTTGATATTTTTCATGCATTTAATGATTTGTTTTGAGCTAACACTAGTAGAAAACCACCCATTAGTCCCGGTTCGTAAGGGCCTTTAGTCCCGGTTCTGGAACTGGGACTAATGGGTCGTTACTAATACCTCAACCCATTAGTCCCGGTTCAAACATGAACCGGGACCAATGTCTCTCCACGTGGCCTGGCGCCGAGCCCGGTCGAGGGCCTTTGGTCCGGTTGGAGGCTCAACCGGGACCAAAAGGCATCCACGTGTCTCGCATTCGATGGCTAGGTTTTTGTTTTTGTTTTTTGAAAGGAGGGGGTTGGGGGTTTTGGGGGTTAATTTAGGTGTTTCGTATATTGTGTTAGCTAGCTAATTAATAGAGAGAAGTGTCCTCTCTTATGTCCGTGCTTGCTCGACGCCACGTAGTATATATACATAAGTGATCGAGAGAACCATTGATCTGAAGTTAAGTCATGCATACCGAGAGAAGTGATCGATCGACCTCTCCTTCTCCGAGAGATTGGTCGAACAACAAGTTTCTTGGCTACATACATGTACAATCTATATAAGATCTCTTAATTACAAACCACTAGCATTTGAATTGAAGTTCCACATGGTATTCTCGGCTTTCTTGATGGCGTGTTCAAGAAAGAATCCCGCCAATTCCTCTTGAATTGCTTTAATGCGATCTGGTGGTAGGAGTTCATCCGCATCCGCCACGTCTAATTAATTTGAAGAAGGGGTTAATTAATACATATATATGAATGAAACTCAACAGAAATGATGGTGTAATAAAATGAAATTGTGAATATTATTGCTTACGCACTTCATATTGTCTTCTAGAGTAGCCCGCTTGTTTTTCAAAGTCGCGTTGTGGATGAACTCGCACACGTAGTATCCACGTAAATCATTCCCTTCCTCCTGCCACAAGCACTTTACGAGAAATAGAGGTCAATCAAACTGATAATGAAGCATTATATAAATGGCATTGATGAAAGTATAGCTATAGAATCAGCGGAGATGCGCGCGAGAGTACTTACTTTGGTATGTATATCGCAGCTCCTTGGAGTCCGGAGCTTGTGCGGTGAACTGTTTCCAAACCCGCAAGACAAAGAAAATATTTGTTATTACTTGAGATATCGGAAATGAACAAAAGTTGCCGATATGGTGCGATAATGATCGATTGAACTTACTTGTTGAGCATTTCAGTCATGTCCGCATAGGTGCTGGGATCTTTCCGTGCAGAGTCTAAGGCGGTTACTAGTCCACGCTCAAGCTTAATCTCGGAAGAATATAGTGGAACCTGCGCATGCATAACTCATCAATTACATTAACCTCGCTCGAGTAATAAGAAAAACCGAATATGCACACGACAAAGTAACACTCACGGGCCGTGGTAAGGAAAGAGTATGGTATCTTTGTTTTGATTTTTGATCAATGATTGTAGCAAGTTGTCCTCGGCCTCTTTGGCGCTTTTCAACAGAAAAACATCTATGATATTTGTGTTAATGAACCCAATATCATAGATTTCATTTTTTTGCACTCGGCGATCTTCAATCTGCATAATATATTGAGGATAATTAATTATAAATACATGCAATGAAAGAGCCGAGCTATATATCTGAGACTAATGCGAAATAGTACTTACAGCAGTAGCAAAAGACCATTAATTTATCGAGGGCCTTTTGATTGAAGAACTTGAAGAACTCCTCAAATGGAATAGGCAACAGATCATTTGAAATGAGGTCGTGCTCCTCTTTAATTTTCAGATACAAAGTGTTCGTCCCCTCAGACTCTTTGCAGGTTTTCATGTACCAACTATGGAATCTTAGCATCATTGTTGTCGAGACTTTTCATCTTTGACTAGAGGCTTCCGCATCAGATGTCTGAATAAGTCCACCTCCATGAAATCGGGAAGTGCATCGTCGGCGGGTAATCTCCAAGATTGCCATAACCGCCACCATCCCGGAGGATTAGACACATTGAGCGGGGGCACGATTGCTTGTGCTTGTTCGCCGAGCTGGGCAATTTTTCCCCTTTGCTCATTGTTCTTTTGACCTTTATCAGCGACAGTAGTTCCCGACCGCTTGGCTTGGAGATATGTACATTCGATGTCGCTCATAGTTGGTTCTCGGCGGAGACTTTGGTGGTTTCCTCGGGGCATCGAGAGTGCACTTTGCTTTCACGGATCTACCTTCTCCTCCGGAGGTGGATGTATCTTTGCTTTCACCCCTTCAAAGAACTCCTTCACGTGGGTCCGCACGATCGTGTCGGTTTCCTCCTTGGTCCTCTCGTCACAGTAACTTCTCTACAGGCTTTAGAGGTGGACCGTGTCTGATTGCCTCTCTCTTCTTGTGCTGCTAGACGCGAGCGGAGCGGAGGAGGCGGCTGCGGCGTCTGTCTTCTTCGTGCTTGCTTACGAGGCGGAGGAGAAGGACTACGATGCGTTGGAGCAGCCGGGGCGGCGGCGGGTCTCTTCCGCCCTTGCTGGTGAGGCGGAGAAGGAGGAGGCGGAGTGCCGACACGCGCCGGAGAAGGAGGCGGAGTGCCGCCATGCGCCGGAGAAGGAGGCGGAGTGCCGCCACGCGTGCCCTGATCGTCACTCGCCGGAGGAGGAGGCGGTGGAGGAGGCGGAGTGCCCTGACTCGCCGCAGGAGGAGGAGGAGGCGGAGGCGTCTAGTTCAGAAGGTCGATGAGCTCCTTCCGCCATAGGCATGGAGTCTTCAGAGCAGAACCCAGCCTAGTCTCCCCTTCACCGGTAGGGTGCTCAAGCGCGAGGTCCTCAAATCCCTCCGTTATTTCATCAACCATCACCTTAGCAAATCCTTTTGGAATCGGCTGGCAGTGATAAGTTGTGCGGGTCCACTAGGATAAACTTGGCCAACAACCGCCTTGACCTTCAAATTCATGCATCGCGCCATAATGTGTCAATTTTGAGACTCGTGATACCATCCACGGGATAGCTGGCGAGAGCCGTTAAGACATGCTCGGCTGAAGCAGCTTGGTGGAAGCAACGCGCTTCTCCGCTGAGATGGCGGGGTAACCGGGGAAGCTTGGCATGTCGTTTGTTGCGATCTGCTGCTTCTCGTTCCTCTTCTCGATCCTCTAGCCCCATTACCCTTCCAAGCAGCGCTTTGCATTTGGTCTGCTCCGTTTCTTCCTCCTCTCGTGGGTTTTGTTACCCCTGCGTCGGAAAACCAACCTTCCACGGAAGGAGCTGGCGTGCCTCGTGTCCGTCCGTGGTGCTCGGGATTCCCAAGGGCCATTGTGAGCTCGTCCTTCTCCCTGTTTGGAAGGAATGTCCCTCATTCTGTTGCATCGATATAGTGTCGAAGTTTCTTGGTGGTGTTTGCGATTGCTCGTCCGCCCATCGACATTGCCACATTACGAGGTCCAAGGTTCCGCCAACCCCGAAGAACCAAGTCCGCAACGGTCTGCCGGCGCATTGTCTCTGGTTCGATCCCTTTTCAAGCAGATCATGCTCAGCCTTGGACCACTTAGGCGGGCTTTGAGGTAGCCACGACCCGTGCGATGGTGAAGCTTCTTCTTCGCAGCATTTTTCTTGTTTGTCTCCCACATCTTCTTACTCTTTTCGATGTCTTGTGGGCCACAAATGCGGGCGATGATCTTTGATCTTCTCATATTTGCCGATGAATTCTGGTGTCTCTTTTTCTTGACAAACTGGTTCAGCTCTTTCCTCCACCTCCTCATTAGGCCAGCCATCTTCTTAAGAGCACAAGACTTGATTAATTGCTCTATAACTGGCTTCTCCGGATCCTCCTCTCGCGGTAGGGTGAAATTTGCCTTCACTCATTCCAAAGATCTTCTTTACGCATATCATTGACATAAGACACCTCGGCGTCTTCATCCTTAGCGAGCTTATACCATTGTTGGATCTTGATCGGGATCTGTCCCTAACAAGAACCCCTGACCGAGCGAAAATGCCTTCTTTGTCCGGATGGGTTCAATCGGTTCGCCGTCGGGCGCGATTTCTATGATCTCAAACTTTTCATCCGAGCTCAACTTTTCTTGGGCCTCGTCTCCTTACGAAGTTGTGCTCGATCCGGAGGGCTAGAAATTATAAGGAATAAAGACGCGATTACTTAATATGTGTACATATACCAAAACAATGGATGCATCAATTAACTTGTCGACGGGCTTAACTAATATATATATATACCTGGCGGACTCGGTTCGGTGACTCGGCTCGCACGGTCTCCTTCATCTTGTACCTCCATTGTGTCACCGGAGCCATCATGAACATAGTCCTCCTCTTGTACCGGCATTAATGGGTCGAAGCCATCATGAACATAGTCCTCCTCTTGTACGGCATTAATGGGTGAAGCCATCATAATCATAGCCCTCTTCTTCATCCATCGACCAGCGGTGTCGATGAGAAATGACGCAACATCATCACTTCCATTTGCGATTATTTCCCCAACATCACTTCATTTCTTCGTCTCGGAGTGCTCCATAGTTTACGCAAATATTGACAACATGTCAATTATTATTCAAACAGGGTACATAGTGGCAAACGTAGAACTAGCTAGCTAATCACAATAAGGAATCATGTTAGTGGCCTCGACACTGCTTATCTAGGGTTTGGGGTCGCCTCGACACAAAGCTTCAAGGGTTTGGAGTGGCCTCGACGATAACGCTCTTTTAACTTGATAAATTTGGGTGGCCTCGAGAGAGTTAATTTGTCGGGTAGGAGCGCGGCGGGAGGGGGTACGTAGGAGACCTGCAACATCGTTTTCTCTCTAGGGTTTGGGTGTCCTCGAGAGTTTTGGTCGGCGAGAGGCCGAGGGGTGCTGCAGTTGTATCTAGAGGGGTTATATCGACAACGACGCGACATACATATACATGGGAAAATAATGTTATCAGGGAGGGGCTATCGGTACCACCCCCTCGTGTTGAAGTTTCTTCTTTCTCCTTTCCTTTTTTTCTTCTTCTCCTCTTCTTTTTCTTCTTCTCCCTCAAGAAAGGAAAATAATTAAGGAAAAGGAAGAAAAGAGGAAGAAGGAAGAAGGAAGAAGAAGAAGAAGTAAAAGAAGGAAAAAAGAGGAGAAGAAGAAAGGAATAGAGGAGAAGAAGAAAAAATAGAATTTCTCCTTTCTCCTCTATTCCTTTCTTCTTCTCCTCTTCTTTTCTTCTTTTCCTCTTCTTATTTATTTCTCCTCTTCTTCCTCTCCTCTTTTCTCCTTTCTTCCTCTTCTTATTTTCCTTTTCCTCTCATTCTTTTAGTATTGCTTGTTTTAAAAAATGTTCAAATAGAAAATTTGAAAAAAAAACAAAGGTTTTGCCTAATGCATTGTTCATATGAAGATACAAACATTTGCATATTCTACAATAATTAATATCAACAAAAAATATATGAACAGAAAAAAACCGAACTTTTCTAAAAATCTATCTTTTGCATATATGAAAACATTAATACACATATGAACAATAAATACATATATCAACAAAAACATAATCTGAAATTTTTAAACATTACATACACATAGCCACATACATACACATATACATTATATATATATATAAACAAAAAACTAAACTAATAAAAATGAAAAAAACAGAGCATATATATATATATATAGCCACATATATACATACATATATATATATATATATACATTGAACAAAAAATAAAACTAATAAAATGAAAAAAAAAAAGAGGTGCGGTGCATGGTGGCTCACAATGATATGTGTGTGGTGGCTGGCAGCGACGGGCTGGGCGGGCGACGGGCGGGCGCTGGCATGTGAGCAAGCGGCGACAAGCGAACTGGCGGCGACGATGGCGAGCGCGGGCTCGGGAGGAGCGGCGACGACGACGGCGCGGCGACGGCGACGGTGACGGCGGCGGCGGCGGCGGCGGCGGCGGCGTCGAGGCGCTGGCGGCGTCGATGTGTTCGGCGTCGTCGGGCAACTGGTGGCGATGAAGCGCAAAACTGCGAAGTGCTATTTATATACAAGGAGCATTGGTCGGTTGGTGGCACCAACCGGGACTAATCTATTTTAGTCCCGGTTGGAGCCACCAACCGGGACCAAAACCTCTTTTGGCAGCCCAAAGGGCGGAAAGCTGCGACCTTTGGTCGGTTGGTGGCTCCAACCGACTAAACCCCTTTAGTCGGTTGGTGCCACCAACGGGACCAAAGGCCTGTTGCCCGCAGATCGGGCCAAAGTTTAGTCCCCCTCGCTAGTTGAGAGGGGCGCAGTGGTTTATAAGCCCCACCGCGCTCCCTCTTAAACTCCTTCAACTGCAGGCTTATGGACCTACTTGCTCTTGCTTTGCTGTTGGGACTTGGGCCTCTCGGGCTGAATCTGGCCCAAATTAGGGATACAAGTCGATTCGGGCCGTGGGGGCCCGATGGGTGGCACTTTTTTTCTTGCTTTATTTATTTTATTTTGTTTCTACTTACAACAAAATACTTATTGTTGTTTTTTGTTTTGTTTTCTGCATTATTTATTTTCTTTTGTTTTTGCTTTATTTTTAATTCTTTTTGCTTCTAGTTTTAGGAAAATTATAAACTTTCTGTTAGTGCCATTACTTTTCAAATTTGAAAACACTTTTTTTTGTTTTCTTTCTTGCTTTATTTATTTTATTTTGTTTCTACTTACAACAAAATACTTATTGTTGTTTTTTTGTTTTGTTTTCTGCATTATTTATTTTCTTTTGTTTTTTGCTTTATTTTTAATTCTTTTTGCTTTTAGTTTTAGGAAAATTATAAACTTTCTGTTAGTGCCATTACTTTTCAAATTTGAAAGCACTTTTTTTGTTTTCTTTCTTGCTTTATTTATTTTATTTTGTTTCTACTTACAAAAAAAACTTATTGTTGTTTTTTGTTTTGTTTTTTGCATTATTTATTTTCTTTTGTTTTTGGTTTATTTTTAATTCTTTTTGCTTTTAGTTTTAGGAAAATTATAAACTTTCTGTTAGTGCCATTACTTTTCAATTTTGAAAATACTTTTTTTTTGTTTTCTTTCTTGCTTTATTTATTTTATTTTGTTTCTACTTACAACAAAATACTTATTGTTGCTATTTTTAATTATTACGAGGGCCGAACCATAAGACATTAAAGCATTTCAAATGAACTCTGAAAAAGTTGAAAGTTGGCATGGTATCATAAATTGACCCACACATAGCATGTGCATGTACAAAACGAACAATGGTATCATACTCGTCAGTTACAAAGTTGGCATGGTATATATCATCATAATAGTTGCTGGAGAAAGTCTTCACTTTTTCTTCGCTTGTGTCATTTGCTTATTGCATCGTAACCATGGATAATCTTCATCGTTTATCGGGATTTGGGGTCAGCCTTGACTTTAAAGGAGGAATTTCATGAAACTTTTCATAATCTTGAGACATGTCATCTTGTCCTCCACTCCCACGATGTCCCTTTTTCCTGAAAGAACTATGTGGCGCTTTGGCTCATCGTATGATGTATTTGCTTCCTTATCTTTTCTCTTTCTCGGTCTACTGGACATGTCCTTCACATAGATAACCTGTGCCACATCATTGGCTAGGACGAACGGTTCGTCAGTGTACCCAAGATTTTTCAGATCCACTGTTGTCATTCCGTACTGTGGGTCTACCTGTACCCCGCCTCTTGACAGATTGACCCATTTGCACTTAAACAAAGGGACATTAAAATCATGTCCGTAGTCAAGTTCCCATATGTCCACTATGTAACCATAATATGTGTCCTTTCCCCTCTCGGTTGTTGCATCAAAGCGGACACCGCTGTTTTGGTTGGTGCTCTTTTGATCTTGGTCAATCGTGTAAAATGTATTCCCATTTATCTCGTATCCTTTCCAAATCAATACAGTCAAAGATGGTCCCCTGGATAACAAGTACAGCTCCTCACAAACAGTGTTGTCACCTCGTCGTGCTTCCAACCAAGCTGCTGAAAGTCTGATGTGTTCACATGTAATCCGATCGTCGCCTTTGCTCCGGTGTTTGAAGCGCAGATCGTTCTTGTGTTCATCGACATACGGGTCACCAAGGTAGAGTTACGTAGAAGCGTATAGTGGGCTTGAGACCAAGAATATCCGTCCTCGCATATTATTGAGTCCTTTCCAAGCTTGCCTTTTCGGTCAGTCTCCCCTCATACCGCGATTTAGGGAGACCTATCTTCTTAAGGCCGGGAATGAAGTCAACACAAAACCCGATGACATCCTCTGTTTGATGGCCCATGGAGATGCTTCCTTCGGCCTAAGCGATTCTGGACATATTTCTTTAGGACTCCCATGAACCTCTCAAAGGGGTACATATTGTGTAGAAATACGGGCCCGAATGACAATCTCGTCAACTAGATGAACTAGAGCGTGCGTCATGATATTGAAGAAGGATGGTGGGAACACTAGCTCAAACCGACAAGACATTGCACCACATCACTCCTTAGCCTTGGTATGGTTTCGGATCGATCACCTTCGAGATATTGCATTGAGGAATGCACATAGCTTCACAATGGCTAATCGGACGTTTTCGGTAGAAGCCCCTCAATGCAACCGGAAGCGATTGCGTCATAATCACGTGGCGTCATGAGACTTTAGGTTTCGAAACTTTTTCTCGCCATATTTATTATTCCTTTTATATTCGACGAGAAGCGGTCGGGACCTTCATACTAAGCAGGCATTCAAAGAAGATTTCCTTCTCTTCTTTGGTAAGAGCATAGTGGCGGGACCTTCATCTTGCTTTGGAGGCATGCCGTCTTTTTTCGTGCAAACGTTGCATGTCCTCTCGTGCCTCATTGTATCTTTTGTCTTCCCATACACGCCCAAGAAGCCTAGCAGGTTCACGCAAAGGTTCTTCATCACGTGCATCACGTCGATCGAAGAGCGGACCTCTAGGTCTTTCGAGAGGGTAGGTCCCAAAATATAGATTTCTTCTTCCACATGGGTGCGTGTCCCTCGGCGTCACTCGGAACAGCTAGTCCGCGGGACCCTTTCCAAAGATTACGTGTAAATCATTGACCATAGCAAATACGTGATCACCGATGCGCATGGCGGGCTTCTTCCGGTGATCTGCCTCGCCTTTGAAATGCTTGCCTTTCTTTCGACATTGATGGTTGGTCGGAAGAAATCGGCGATGGCCTGTGTACACATTCTTCCCGCAGCTTGCGGTATATACTATCGGTGTGAAGTAAACAATGTGTGCATGCGTGGTATTCCTTGTTTGTGCGTCACGAAGGTTCTTGAGAGCGGGCCAATCGTTGATGGTCACGAACAGCAACGCCTTTAGGTTAAATTCCTCTGTTTGTGCTCATCCCACATCGTACACCGTTTCCATTCCACAGCTGTAAAAGTTCTTCAACTAATGGCCTTAGGTACACATCAATGTCATTGCCGGGTTCTTTGAGGGCCTTGGATGAGAGCGGCATCATAATGAACTTCCGCTTCATGCACATCCAAGGAGGAAGGTTATACATACATAGAGTCACGGGCGAGTCTTTGTGATTGCTGCTCTGCTCCCGAAAGGATTAATGCCATCCGCGCTTAAAGCAAACCATACGTTCCTTGGCTCACTTGCAAACTCATCCCAGATACTTTCTCTTGATTTTTCTCCACTGCGACCCGTCACGGGTGCTCTCAACTTCCGTCTTTCTTATGGTCCTCAACGTGCCATCGCATCAACTTGGCATGCTCTTCGTTTCGAGCAGACATTTCAACCGTGGTATTATAGGAGCATACCACATCACCTTCGCAGAACCCTCTTCACGGGGGCTCGCCGTCAACATCACCAGGTCATCTCGTCGATCTTATACCGTAATGCACCGCATACCGGGCATGCGTTCAGATCCTTATACGCACCATGTAGAGGATCACGATCATTAGGGCATGCATGTATCTTCGCACCTCCAATCCTAAAGGGCATCGACCTTCTTTGCTGCGTATGTCTTGTCGGGCAATTCGTTATCCTTTGGAAGCTTCTTCTTCAATATTTTAAGTAGCTTCTCGGATCCTTTATCGAGCACAAGCATTCTCGCCTTCCATCGCAGCAATTCGAAGACGGTACCGGGCTTTGTGTTGCCATCT